>JAVFBW010140333.1:0-12985 GCA_034783835.1 Mopalia ciliata | reverse complement strand
AAGATAACAAGTGCCAAGTCTCTAATACTTTGTTTAGCACTGAGATTTTGAAACTGATAATGTTCATACTAGCCCATTGTTGTAGGTAATAATACACAGGTATACTACATATATTTAATACAGGAGTTGTCTGGTCGGTTTATGTAGGTTGACCTAGTTACATTTAATATACATACATTAGATTTACTGATATGAATGACATGGAATCAGCTGATATGCAAGATACATTTCATAGCTTGCAAGGAATGGAAACCTACAACCCACAAAGGTCTCAATATTTTGTGTTTGCGAATTTCCATACGATACTCATTGCAGTGGTGAACCCTGTTGAATGAAAATAGAGCATACATTTTTTTATGTTTAAGTTTTCTGGGGTTTTTTTCTCATTTTTTTCATTGGAGGGAATCTTAAAATATCTGCATGTCGACTCTATCCTAAGTAATCAACGTTTTTTTTAAAACTGAAATTACAAATTTTCTATTAATGTGTACTAGTAACATGAACATAATTTAGTCTCAATGTGTAATAGCTAAATTTGAAGGAGCCTGGGGTTCTACACAAGGGCCAGCCATGAAACAGGGAACCCTGCAATCAAATGACCCTGTAATAAAGGCTGTAGTATTCGTCTTGCATCAAACTTGAGTTTCCATTTGTTTTTCTTTCTCACAAATTTTGTCTAATTTGTAAATATTTTAAGTGTGTATCCTTCCACTTCATGCCACATGACATGTGTGTAGTGTCAATATCATGCCTGTAACAACTAGGCCAACATACAGTGACAATCTCACATGACAATTTTTAAGGTAGATGGGTCAACCCAACAATAAGCTTATTTAATCAGCTGAATTTTTTGTAAATGTCCGTGGTATTTTTAGGCAGGGCAAATTTGGGTTTTTGCACTTTGTATAAAGTCTCTGCTCTGTATTGACATCAGTATTTAATGAAGAAAACCGTCAGTGTCGAGTCTACTGAATACCACACTTTTCGCATACATTTATGTGTTGAAATAGAAATCCTTTCATTTTCACTACGGGATTTACACTGGTCCAAGCAAGATCATTAGACAGTGTCCTGAATTAAGTGCCTATCAATTATTCATCGGCCTCGATCAATCAGTTAAACTGTAAGTTGGCCTGTCCATCTGTCAAAACCAAGCCCATGTGCACATTTCCTGTCTATAGCTTTCGCTGAGATTGTCCACTTCCTGATTGTTGTTTTATTGATTGATTGATTGATTGGTGCTTTACGCCGTGCTTAAGGGTGTATTCCAACAATAATTGACACTAGAGTTCAACAGTAGATGTGATGACTTCTATTGATACTATTGACTTTTGGTCAAGATGGGTTTTGTACTGATACACTTAATTTCATATGAAAGTGTTACAGTACACATCTGTAACTCCATTGAATGGCACAAATTTAGTTGACAATCCTGTACAAGCTTCTGTCTTCACTTCCTTCTTTTTTATATTACCAGTGTTTTATTTATTTATTTATTGCTAGATTTCCTTTTCGTGTTTATTAGCAATCTTCCTTCTTGGGAATAAGGTCACCGTGCTCCCTGACTTTTATACCTGCCATCTTTATTTGGCACCTATTGTTTCTAACACAGTCCCCATACAGCCATTATAAAGATACCTGGTGTCCACAGCAATGGAACTAAGGGCTGGTGATCAGTGATTACAGATTCAAATCTGACAGTAACTTTTCTTTTTAAATAAGCTTATACATAGCTGTTCCCATTTCCAGTTTAATTTTAAAATAACCGATCCAGATATTTCGTGATATTTCAAATCCTTGATTCCTTAAAAAACTGCCAATGGATGACTATTCACAGGTGTCTATGTGCGCATTCTATGAAGTAAACTAACTGGAAACAGTCTTAATTTTTTTGCCTTTGTTCTCGAAAACTGATCATTTTATTGTACTGTAACCATTTGGGACCCACTGTTGCCTGTCACTTCATTTCTAAAAGTATGATGGGAATGTCAAATTTACTGTATATTGACCTTTGTTTGACCGAAACGGGTCATGCATGTATATAGTGAGGTGGATATGAATTATTTGCCATGTGACTGATCAGTGTTAATGACATCTCATCCCTGGGGGCTGAAGTATTGAACAAAACCCCCTCCCCCCTTCTACCCCGCTCACTGGAATTCACTGAAGTGGAAAGGGGGCTGGATCTGCCTGAAATGCATTGGTAGCCTTTGTCCCTGGGAGCTCATCACAGTTTTATGTGCCATGTGGCAGGTTTAAGCCCTTCATTGATTAATACTGTAGAAAATGTTTCAGCCTAACACATTTCAACACCCCAAAAGTTACCCAAAGGGAAGAGCTGGGTAAATACATTGTCTGATGTCACATACATATGTAGATTGTAATCCCTATGTACATGCACACGTGTATTCAAAATATATAGATTTTATTCAATGGGAAATACACATTTGTCACCCTTTGTGAAAAAATTATAAAAACCTCTATAGCTTTCAGTTTCCCCATTTGTTGCATTCTTTGCCTATTTGAGAGTTGAAAAGAATATGGGTGCGATTCCCCCCATGTTTGTCAGAATTTTAAATTTATGTGCGGATTTGTTAAGTTACTCAATATAAAGCTGTTCTGTTTGTGATGTCTTTGTATTAAACTCCTGTGTTTGTCTCCATCTTTCCTTTGTTTGTGCCAGTGGTGTGACTGGTGTCGTGGGTGATTTCCTCACTACTTGCTGGCAAGCGGTCATATATGAGTTAAGTAGCCTTAAGTTTGGCGTTAAACCCCAATCAAAAAAAAAATATGTATAAATTTCACAAACAACGGGAAATTTGGTTTTTATGGAGTTCATTTATTTAGAGCTACTGTTAGTTACGCCGTTATCAGGCTGTCGAGCACCAGTTATATTGATCATGTCTGAAGTGCTCTTAGTAACAGTAACATGTTGCTTGCATTTAGGTAAATATACTCTACATTCCATTCTGACTCAGACAAAAAAAACAACAAAACAAACAGAACATGGGATATGCTTACAACATGCATTATGGCTTTAGTCCGCCATCTTGAATTTATAATTTAATTTTGGGTTATAAAAATCTTTTTGTTCCCTTAAAAGTTTTAACTTTCTTATTGTTCTTAAACATCAGAAAATGATCTTAGCAAGGAGATGGAAAGACTTAATTAAACAGCACGAAACATTTAAATATGTTATAAAATTTCAACGGGTCAGATTTTTCAAAATTGTGTTCTGCAGTTAGGCCAACATGACACAAAGGACCAACATATTTACATCATGTACTTTACAAACTCACAATATTATAGAGATAACACTTGCAATAAGGGCTTCACATTTATTGAAAACTTTTCTATCAAATTGTATAAGTATATATTAAATTGAAGTTTGAATTTTCTCCAAAGACACATTGTACACAATGCTAAATTCATACTACAAACTCGCAACAGTTTTGATATACCTACAGATTAAGTATTTAAGTAACAACTTTTCTAGCAATTTTTATTGGAAGCTGCCATTGTAAATTGAACCCTGAAATTTCTGCATGGTCACATGTACACAATCACGCATATTGAGTAAGTTTGGGACGTGGAAATAATGGCACAGCTGTCACAAGGTGTCATGGATTTCTCTTGGGACTAAGCCATGAATCTGACACTGCAGCCTCAGTTAGCTGGCTGATTTCATCTAATTTACATAAAGCTATAAGCATCCCTGGGAAGAGAATTTCCAAGCACTTCCATTGGCTGTTTGTTGTCAGGTGACAGGGCTATTTTTAGACCGTAGTAGATTGTATCTGAGCCCATTTTTTTACACACATGTTGTTTATATCCTACTCTCCTTTATTTTGCAAGTCATTTCTCTTATTTCTTTAAAACCTGTCCTATCAAAGTTTTGTTTTGTATTGAAAATAAAGTTCTGAAATTGTGTCATGATAAATATATAGCTTTAGTTTTCTGTTGGAGTAATTGTACATTGCCAAATTAGGTTATTGATACAGAGCTGATATAATTTTCATTTCCAAAGACTATATTAGGATGTCTGCTATTGGCTGTTTATCCGTCACATGCTGCACAAATTCGAGTGCTAATGTTGTAAAAATCTTTCCTCCCCCTACTGTACAACACGGGTTGGCTGCTCAAAGCACTGTCAAATTTAAATTACTATAAGAGGTCGTCACGCCACGTTGATGGCGGGTGACCAATCTATAATCCACCATTAGCCAGTTAATCTGGTATTCGTGGTTAATCCAGGAGTAATCTCCTTTGGGATAACTGGCCCCAGGACTGCTTGTGCTCTGGGTTAGCCACACCCCCTTCAGGTCAGAGTTCACTGGGAGATCCTCTTGCTTCCCTGCCTAATGTTCGCACTGTAATGTTTTAAGTGTAGGCTTCCCTTTGCCAGGACTGTTTATAGCCCTGTCTTTGTACATTGTATGATGTCAAATATTTTGACAAGAGCTCATTCGTGTGTGATGGACAGCCAGATATGGCTGACTGTACAGAAACGAGTGACGGGCTGAGAGTAGTCACTGGCCACTTGAGCTGACCTCCAATTAGCCTACTAACAAACTCTGTTGACATTTCAGACATAATTCCTGCTGACATTTTGTTCCCTACTTTCAACAGTATGCTTGCATTTGGCCATTTGATGTTTGTATAAATTTTGAAGCAATCAAGAAATGATGAACTAACATACTGATCTGAAACCGTCATAGCATAGGCAAACTCTTCTAAAAATATGTATTTTAAATACCAGTTTTTTGTTCTCCTGTATTTTACCAACAGTGTCACATGCTTAAGTTAGCCTGCAGTTGTAAATTCTATTAGAAATATTTTTGAACAATATATATTTAAATTTTAAATTACAGTTTTTTGTTCTCGTGTATTTTACCAACAGTGTCACATGCTTAAGTTAGCCTGCAGTTCTGAATCAGGCTGCAGTTGTAAATTTCTATAAATTATGACTAATTTTTAACAATATATATTTAAATTTTAAATAATAATTTTTTTGTTCTATTTTTACCAAAAGTGTCACATGCTTAAGCCAGCTTTCAAATTTGAATCAGGGGGCAGTTGTAAATTCTATAATAAATACTTTTTACCAAAATAGATTTAAATATTAAATAACAGTTTTTTGTTCTCCTGTAATTTTCCGACAGTGGCACATGCTTAAGCAGTAGTACTGCGCATTACTTTGTCTTTCTGCTTGGTAGCTGGTATTCATACTGTGGGAAATTTACTTTAGGTCTTCTCCCTTTATTCACATGGAAGCAGTTGGCATTTTCCCTAACATCAGTGGCACAAAGTGACAAAGCAGCCCCTTATGTGACTGCCTCAAAGTGGGTAACACAATCACCACTTGAAACATGAAAGCGGTTTACCCAGCCCAATACTGTTTAGTTTCGACTATTGGTCTCTAAAGACCCCTTTGCTGCTCCTACACTTTAGAGTTTGGTGAATAGTACATAATTTTGACTAGTGAAGAAACGAACACCATTTTTTTTTATTTTAATACCCCCCCCCCCCCCCCCCCAGTTTTCTGTAAGTGTCTTTATCCTGCCTGTTGAATGTCCAATACAAGAATTTCACAAGCTTCCTAGGTTCAGTGATATATTGCTATAGCAGTGATTTGTTTAATTATTGTTTTAGTGTTACCATGGTAAATATGTGTGTTGTCAGCTCTGATATCCATGAACAAAATAAGTTAGCTGCACCTTTTGAGTCTGATACAAAAATCGGGCTAGCATTGCTTAATCTTTACTTACATTCTCATCCCTGTTTTTTACTACAAAGCAATACTTTGGTTAATGGGGACACCAGGTGGTTACAAAGATCAAAAATCCTTGTGCCCTGGTGCTCTCAGTTAAAGAGGAAACCGCTCTGTTTTGCGTCCTTTGATTGTCTTGTATTTGTCCTGTCTTGTCTTTGTTTTATTGCGGGTGTCTTAAGTGACAGATGGATGGGTCTCTAGCTAAGCCTATGAGTTACAAAGTCAAACACATTTCTTGTTTTAAACTACAACCAAACAAAGTTAAAAAATATATTACATTATAGAAGTAGAGCGGCAAAATTTATCAGGTATGAGCTTGGATACAGCTTCCTGTGTTGATTTACAGTTAAGCCTGTGACTCATGTAATAGGCTCTTCCTATACTAACCTACACAAGGGGGTGAATTGTTGCATTTGTACTGTGTCAGCATTGCGAGGAAATGATCCCAGTTTTAGTTAAACATCCTCTCACCTGACTGTCCATTCCAAAGTTATTTTTTTGTTTGTGATTTCTTTATAACTTTAAGACTACCTTTACCATGGTGTGTATTTAGCCAACTGTGCCTTGTTTGTGAATAAATGTGAATATATTACTTGGTGGTTGATCATATGTTGATTTTATTATTTTTATTTCTGTTTAATCTTCATTTCGCTCATCAAATTATTATTACAACTTTTTTGTTAATTCAGTAGAAATTTCAATTGCCTTATACAATTCATATGTTTTTTGCTTTGTCTAAAGCTCTGTTTTTCTTCTTCTAATAGCCTTCATTATTTTATATATTTACAGATTCCATGGCGATATTTCACTATACCCAACAACTGTGACATTTGGGAAAGAGAAGACTCTATGATGTTGAATCCTTTCCACAACAGTGCTGTGTACATTATACAAATGATGTTGCTTCCGTGGACTTGCAATAGAAGCTGGAGTTAGATTAAAATAAATCTTGTACAGTGGGAGCCAGAGGCTCAATTAATTTAAGTTTTAATTTAAGTTTTGTTAAGTGTCGTCCTGGTTTATAAAACTTTATGTACATATTATGTATAATATCAGTATCTTTTTAAAAAAAAACATATTTGATGTGTTGTGGGCAGTTCTGACAGATGTATCATGAGGCTATTCTTTAAAGCTAGTGAAAAAGTTCAGCTATTATCAGGAGTGGAAATGTTAAAAATATTTTGTCAGACATTTTTCCAATTTTGTCCTGCTGGTCACTTAACACCATGTTAAATTCGATGAAACTTTACAGGACAATCTCAATTTTTACCGGACATGTCCTGCAAATGTATACATATTTCCACCTCTGATTAGAAATGTTTGTCAACTTGTATTAGTGTTCAATGTTACCTGTATTTAATCACCTAGAAAAGGTATAGGTGTACAAGCTGTCAACTTCAGATTTGTCTACAGAATCTCTGCGACCTCAATGTTGTTCTAATTGGTACTGTTTGTCAGAATTGTATCAGGGTGGGTGTTCAACCTAGTTTCAGATCTCAGCTAAAATAAGCAGTTGAGTTTTGGTGAATAATTAATTACCTGTATTCATGACAAAAACCATTTACTACAAAGCTATATGTTAGTTATTAGTTAAGGCATCTTACGGTCTTGCTGGACTTATAGGTTGATTTTGAGGGAAAATATTTCCAAGCCCACTCTCACACAAGAATAGAGCTCAGAATATTATTTATGCTTACATTTTATAAAAGCTTGGATACTCAGGATTCCAAATTCTCATTTGGGGAAGATCTGAAAGCAACATTGAAAGAAAGTGCAAATTGAATGAATATCATTAAAAAAAACCAATACAGTGCATGTTGGTGTTTTATTTATCAGAATACTATTACTAGATCACCAAAGTAATAATAATACTTTTGAATAAGTTTTATTCACATCAAAAATTTTGGACAGATTTTGTCCATTTTGAACCTATGGAGGTCCAGCAAGACCTTAATTAATCTTGGTGTTTTTTGTTTTGCTGGTTGTGAAAAGTTTATACTATATTTCTGCTTGTTAAATATTGACCAACTGTTGGTTTTTTGATTATTTATATTTGTGCTGTGTACATACATGTATATACTATCTTCACTCTTTTTCTCTCTCAAGATTTTTCCTACTCCTTTTGATCTATCTTACATTTTTAAGACACACACATGAATTGTGCATCCAAATTTTACGCATGACATCACTGATGACTTGTTGGCATGTTATCTAGATTTCTCTGTACAATACATTACACATTGATAACACACAATTGTTTTATAGCCCCAAAAATAAAGACACATGTACATGTAAATACAAATTTTATGGTTTCACTGTATTTTTGTACCTTAATGAAATAAAATGTGCAATTCTACGATCCCCCTAGGTTTGGAACTATAGGAGACTAGGGCAACTTGTCTTCTATCTATCGGTCTGTCTGTCTGTCTGTTACAGATCAAGTTAAAATTTCACATGGTTTGGTTAATTCGTTTGCAAAGATGTTTCTATTTTAACTTAAAAAACCTATCAATTATCAGTTTTATGCATTTTTCCCCTGCCTTAGCTTGTATACAGCTTTCTTAGGACACCTTACAGATCAATTTTGATTTTCATATGATTTAGTTAAATTTTTGCAATGTCATGAACCTATGGTCTTTTGCAAGGTATAGGATAAGTTTTGCATTTTTGTTTTTTTTTTGTTTTTGCAAAGTTATAGCTATCCTGACTTACAGTAAAATAATAAATGCATGTATTTTGGATATGCTTTGGTAAACAAGGCTAAGGCTTATGTTTGTATCATTGCTGACTGTTGTTGATCTCTTGATGAAATTGTAAAATTTTACAACAAACTTTTCCGATCATATATTCTTTTGTGCTGAAGAAAACTGTCTGGACAAAGGAATGTTTTTA
This sequence comes from Mopalia ciliata, assembly GCA_034783835.1. NCBI lineage: Eukaryota > Metazoa > Mollusca > Polyplacophora > Chitonida > Mopaliidae > Mopalia > Mopalia ciliata. The sequence continues at coordinate 4,320 of JAVFBW010140333.1, read as the reverse complement.
AGTATGATACCAAAAGTTGAATATTTTCTTTGATCCTTATTTGCAAATTTGAATTGTATATACTCCATACTTTAGAATCTTCACTTGTGCTTGTCATATACAAGATGAGTTTTTGTTGACGTTTTGTTTTTTGCATAATCACCATTTATTTTTTTAAAAAATATCATGTATGGCATTTAACTTTTGGCTTTGGAAGATTGATGAAATCACAGCTTGTTTGTATCAGTCATTTTAATTAGCATGTTTGGGGTCAATATACAACAAAATCAGGGTCAAATTGACAATATGATTGGCAATATTTTGAAAACAATCATTGAAACCATTTTAAATGTACACAATTTACAGTGTCTACGCTGATGTGCTTGCTGTTCTCCAGCAGTTTTGTCAGATTTTCCTTCACTTTTAATGTAAAAGCTATCAATTTGAAGATAGGTCCATGTTTAGTCCATTTCTTCTCATGCTTTGTTCTTCCTAAAATAAAAAAGAACAGTTCATTTTAATCGATTTGGTTTTGTTTTATTTCGAAATCTCGATCCCACTGGATATAATGTTTCTGAGAATAAACTAGAGGTGGGCATTTTACAAATACTGATTCTCATGAACAAGCAGTATTTGTATGATGATCACCTCCAGGTTATTCTCTAGAACCCAACAAACACACTGTGTAGCTACAACGTTGTATACCAGCTATACATTAGTAACATTGCAAAGTAAACAAATAACAACGTTACTGCAACTAGAGATGATCATCATACCCACTGGTGTGCCAACACACTCATTTGGATCCCATATGAGATTTGCCAGAGCAAGCTGGACTTGGGTTTCAGGTGGGCTCTTATATGTGATCCATGTGGGCCCCATCTTGGCTACCACGTGACATTAGCAAGAAGAATTGACTCTTGAACCGCTACAAATTAGGAAACATATATTCGAGTCTTGTTTGGGCCACCCCACTCCTCATGTAGGGCTGTGTACAATCTGGGTAGCCCACTTGGCCACACATCACATCAAGTTGGACCCCACACAACATGGTTGGCTGGGTACAAATACTGCAGTTTTATCAGAATAAACGAAAGTTGATTTTAATAATCAAATGCTGCTGGTTTGTGGGAATAAATGAAAGATTATCATTTTGCAAACACTGCAGCTTTATGAGAATAAACTAGAGATGATCATTTTACAAATACGGCTGCTTTATGAGAATAAACAAGAGATGATCATTTTACAAATACCGCTGCTTTGTGAGAATAAACGAGAAATGTTAATTTTACAAATACTGCTGGTTTATGAAAATAATTGAGAGATGATCATTTTACAAATACCGCTGCTTTATGAGAATAAACAAGAGATGATCATTTTACAAATACCGCTGCTTTGTGAGAATAAACAAGAGGTGATCATTTTAGAAATACAGTTGGTTTTTGAGAATAAAGGAGAGGTAGTCATGTTAGAAACACTACACGTTCATGAGAATAAACGAGAGGTGATCATTTTACAAATACTGCTGGTTTATGAGAATAAACGAGAGGTGATCATTCTACAAATACTGCTAGTTTATGAGAATAAACGAGAGATGATCATTATAAAAATACTGCTAGTTTGTGAGAATAAACGAGAGGTGATCATTTTCGAAATACTGCTGGTTTATGAGAATAAACGAGAGGTGATCATTTTACAAATACTGCTAGTTTGTGAGAATAAACGAGAGGTGATCATTATAGAAATACTGCTAGCTTATGAGAATAAACGAGAGGTGATCATTTTACAAATACTGCTGGTTTGTGAGAATAAACGAGAGATGATCATTATACAAATACTGCTACTTTGTGAGAATAAACGAAAGATGATCATTTTACAAATACTGCTTGTTTCTGAGAATAAACCAGTGATGATCATTTTACAAATACTGCTAGTTTATGAGAATAAACAAGAGAATATCATTTTAGAAATACTGCTTGTTCATGAGAATAAACAAGAGATGATGATTTTACAAATACCGTTGCTTTGTGAGAATAAACGAGAGGTGACCATTTTACAAATACTGCTGGTTCATGAGAATAAGAGAGAGATGATCATTATGCAAATACTGCGTGTTCATGAGAATAAACTAAAGGTGATCATTTAACAAATACTGCTTGTTTATAAGTATAAACTAGAGGTGATCAATTTACAAATACTTCTGGTTTGTGAGAATAAACTAGAGGTGATCAATTTACAAATACTACTGGTTTGTGAGAATAAACGAGAGATTGTCATTTTAGAAATACTGCTGGTTTGTTAGAATAAACGAGAGATTGTCATTTTACAAATGCTACTGGTTCATGCGAATAAACGACAGGTGATCATTTTACAAATACTTCTGGTTCATGTGAATAAACGGGAGATGATCTTTTTAGAAATACTGCTGGTTTATGAGAATAAACGAGAGGTGATCATTTTACAAATAATGCTGGTTCATGAGAATAAACGAAAGATAATCAATTTAGAAATACTACAGGTTCATGAGAAAAATCGAGAGGTGATAATTTTACAAATGCTGCTGGTTCATGAGAATAAACGAGAGATGGTCATTATACAAATACTACTGGTTTATGAGAATACACGAGAGGTGTTCATTTTACAAATACGGCGTGTTTATGAGAATAAACGGGAGACGATCATTTTAGAAATACTGCAGGTTATGAAAATAAACGAGAGGTGATCATTTTAGAAATACTACTGGTTTATGAGAATAAACGAGAGGTGATCGTAATACAAATACTGCTGATTCATGAGAATAAACGAGAGATGATCATTTTACAAATAATGCTTGTTTATGAGAATAAACGGGAGATGATCATTTTAGAAATACTGCAGGTTTATGAGAATAAACGAGAGGTGATCATTTTATAAATACTACAGGTTCATGAGAATAAACGAGAGGTGATCATTTAACAAATACAGCTGGTTTGTGAGAATAAACGAGAGATGATCATTTTAGAAACAATACTTGTTTGTGAGCCTGAATAAACGAGAGGTGATCATTTTAGAAATACTACTGGTTTGTGAGAATAAACGAGAGGTGATCATTTTATAAATACTACTGGTTTGTGAGAATAAACGAGAGGTGATCATTTTATAAATACTACGGGTTCATGAGAATAAACGAGAGGTGATCATTTAACAAATACAGCTGTTTTGTGAGAATAAACGAGAGGTGATCATTTTACATATACTACAGGTTCATGAGAATAAGCGAGAGGTGATCATTTTACAAATACAGCTGGTTTGTAAGAATAATCGAGAGATGACCATTTTAGAAATAATACTGGTTTGTGAGAATAAACGAAAGGTGATCATTTTAGAAATACTACAGTTTCAGGAGAATACACGAGGGGTTATCCTTTTACAAATACAGCTGGTTTATGAGGATAAACGAGAGATGGCCATTTTAAAAATATTGCTGGTTTGTTAGAATATACGATAGATGACCATTTTACAAATGTTGCTGGTTGTTGGGAATAAACGAGAGATGATCATTTTACAAATAATACTGGTTTGTGAGAATAAACGAGAGGTGATCATTTTAGAAATACTACAGGTTCATTAGAATAAACGAGAGGTGATCATTTTACAAATACTGCTGGTTCATCAGAATAAACGAGAGATTATCATTTTAGAAATACTATTGGTTCATGAGAATAAACGAGAGGTGATAATTTAGAAATACTACTGGTTTATGAGAATAAACGAGAGGTGATCATTATACAAATACTACAGGTTCATGAGAATAAACGAGAGGTGATCATTTTACAAATACAGCTGGTTTGTAAGAATAAACGAGAGATGACCATTTTAGAAATAATACTGGTTTGTGAGAATAAACGAAAGGTGATCATTTTAGAAATACTACAGGTTCAGGAGAATACACGAGAGGTGATCCTTTTACAAATACAGCTGGTTTGTGAGAATAAACGATAGATGATCATTTTAGAAATAATACTGGTTTGTGAGAATAAACGAGAGGTGAGCATTTTAGAAATACTACAGGTTCAGGAGAATAAACGAGAGGTGATCCTTTTACAAATACAACTGGTTTATTAGAATAAACGAGAGATGGTCATTTTAGAAATAATACTGGTTTGTGAGAATAAACGAGAGGAGATCATTTTACAAATAGTACACGTTTATGAGAATAAACGAGAGATGATCATTTTAGAAATAATACTGGTTTGTGAGAATAAACGAGAGGTGATCATTTTAGAAATACTACAGGTTCATGAGAATAAACGAGAGGTGATCATTTTACAAATACAGCTGGTTTGTAAGAATAAACGAGAG
>JAVFBW010140322.1:0-12985 GCA_034783835.1 Mopalia ciliata | reverse complement strand
GGGGGGAAGTTGGGAGGGGGGCAACATTTACAGTTGGTGTTTTAGTGCCTCACTCTGAGGATATCCTGGGTTTGATTCTGGGACGGTTTCATTTTGCAAAATTTTCTCAATTAGAATTTGTCCAAACTAAAAAAGTGTTATCCCAAAATAGTTTAAATACACCAGTATAATGTGTAAAGCGGTTTTCTTTGATAAGGGTTTCATTCCATTCCTATCATTATTTATGTCGGATGGGTGATGGAAAACACATCTCATCCCACAAAAGACAGTGATGGATTGATGGGTGTTTTACTCTGTATTTCACTTATTGGGAGTGGTGTATAATTCCAACAATAAATGATATTAGCACAACCAAGACGTGAAATGTTTTCATAATGTTGGAATGTTACCTCCAGTGCCAAGTAAAGACAGTATTAATTTTCCACTTCACACTGTTCCTTACCAGGAGAAAACCTCGTAAAAACAACCCCAACGATTGCCCGAGCCATATCATGTGACTCACCCATATACCTGATGGTCGACAGATGGACAAAAACATAATCTTTACTACCTGTGCTTATAAAATTGAGATCTATCACCTGGGGCAAACCTTAATAGTATTCAATTGAAAGACCTCTACATGTATCTGTTTGTTTGATTGGGATTTAATTCGTACTCAAGGGTGTTTCACTTGTATGACGACGGATTGTCCACGTCACAATGCACATAGCCTTATTACAGTGGAAAACCGGGAGGAAACCTCGTAAAAACCACCCCTGTGATTGATGGAGCCACACGATGTGACTCGCTAATATACCTGGTGGTCGACAGAAGGACTTGCTTCGGTGAATGGTACATCGAAGCAGGTTCAGTAAGGAAGCGCACATGGTACATGTACCACTAAGCCACGGCTACGGTCTGCATGATTGTTTGTTTTTGTTTGATTGGTGTTTAATGTCATCTCAAGGGTATTTCACTTAGATGACAATGGACACAAATACAGAACATCACAAACAAATCTGCTTCCCATTACCCTTTAGCTCTGAGAACACCAGAGCAACAGAAAGCAACCTCTTTTCTTGCCTCTTACGATCGAACGAGGAAGCCGATGGAGTATTCTGCAGGGCCTTGGCCCACGCGCTCCCTCACGGGGCGAAAACAGGTTGGAAGGTGAACATATCATAACAAACATTGGAAAGAGTTTGCTGCTTTGAGTTCATTACTATTTCTTAATACCTTAGTATAAAACCTACTTGATGTTGTTGTCTGTCTTGAAAGTGTAGAGGTTGTATCCGAAAGTAGCGTCGTTGGTGGTGCTTAAATCAGAAATTGAAAATCAGACATTGTAACTTGATATGACTTGTTTCATTGTGCGGACCCAATGCACAATTGTGGCCAAAAAGTTCAACGCAATTCCGTGAAATAAACATTACAAATTTGTTTGAAGATGAACGCGATACCAGTACTTCTTTGACGGCCTATCAACCCAATCTGTTTGTTTGTTTGATTGATTGGGGTTTAACGTCATACTCTTTTTTTTATTTTTATTTTTTTTAAAATATTTTTTATTATACTTAAATCATAAAGGACATAAACATACATAAACATTACATTGACACAACATGTAATATACAGAACAAATATTAAAAACATTAATTCGGACAAATAGGCATACTTTGAATTGACTAAATACATGTAGATTAATGTGATGTGCATTCACAAATTATACGTGACCTATTTTAAACCGGTGCGTTCTCTCAGCCTTATAATTATTTTCTTATCTCAACCCGTAGAGATTTCGTTAAAGTATACCTTATATATATATTTTAAAGCTATGTGGGAAAATAGGATATGACCATTGAGAAGTTGATAGCCAGTTAACGTGTCGCTATTAACGTCGTGCTCAATTGGTAATTACTATACCTTACTTTAAGAACAAATCGCTTTACTATTGACTCTGAATTTTAAAAAAAGACACAAGTGCAACAAAAATCGTCCGACAAACAACAGTGACTCGCTGCCCTCGCTCCACATAGAGTAGGTGACAATGACAAGTTAAACTCCTGGAATTAACTGTTAGAAGCTCCAGTAACGGTCCAACTTACAATATTTTTTTTTAAATTACGAAAATGTATATTAACAAGTCCAAAATGTATAGTTATAAAAGTATATCAATTTTATTCATAAACATGCACGAATAATTATAATCCAGTAAATCAGTCAATGCGATGAACTTGATTATTCTTTCAAACTTACTGAGGTTCAATAAATTTCCACAAAAAAATATACGAAGCTTATATTATGGCCTTCGTGATTCTGCAATGAGGAAGCAGTCTTGGTGACCATATGATTTAACACTGAGCATTGTACTAATTATTATATCTTGTTAGAAATCTCCCACATACTCGTTTCCATAGTTACCTAGTAAATTTAATGTCCAATATGATGTTCGGTATGTTCCAGTAAATGAAGCCACGGATCCAAAGCGTTCAGTCAGCAGTGTGAGTAACTCCGCCGTGCGTCCACCACCAGAGTCATCTCCTTGGCCCCTCGGGCCGCGACTTCGTGAAATTGAGACAGAGATCGTGTCCTTAGTACCGTGGATTGAAACAGAACTCCTTGTTTCGTAGTAGGAAAACTAAAATAAGGATGGCGATTTGATGCAATGTAGTAAAGTTAAAAATTATAATATGTTGGAATAAGTAAGGAATATAACAGCAGACTTGACATATCAAAAATGGTACGCTACAGTCGAGATTTGTAACTTGTTTGGTCAGATCACAATTTACAAACGTGTGCGACGTCATGCAAAGTGACAATATCAAGAGAATCACCTTTCGATGATTAAATTACCTCCCTTGCAATAGCTTCAAAGCCTTCCATTATATACCGTGGAAGTCAATACAATGGACAATGACAATACAATGAATTTTATCTTAGTCAACCGGACAGATGAATATAAAAGCAAATTGCCTATGGCCAACTTCCCTAAAATCAACCTTAGTTCGACAATGAAGAGTTATGGCCCCTTGATCTTTCAATATACAAGCCGATTACTGTAGCCTATTCGTGCTATTTTTTTCTGTTAGCTATCGTTTTTGGTAGAAGTTACTTTAGAGTTAGAGTCGGATCAGCACACACTCTAGTCTAGTGTTTACCCTTTGTCCCTTACGTTTTAGGTGGTTTGCAGATACTAATATCTGCTATGTGGGGGACACACGGGCGTTTATAATCACCCGATCACGGCGATCTGATCGCCAGCGAAAGTTTTAGGCCGACTTGAGCGCACACACGTGGCGATTGACCGAGCGATGTGGAGTATTTTAACCTTAAAAAAAATCACGTGATTATCCAATGTTTACCAGCGACTGTAATTGCTTGCATGAACACACGGGCGATCACTCCGTGCGATCAGTCGCTGGCGATTAAAAATTGGCCGATAATATCAAACATGTTTGATCCGAGTGACAGGTCGACCGACAGGCTTCGGTGATCATAATCGCTGTTGCTGGTCTGAACACTCGTGGCGATTTTGTCAGCGATCAGTACAAATTCCGCGATCAGGCAAATTATAATAGCCCGTGTCCCCCGCATTATGGACACATGACGTGATAGTAGCTAATATAATATGATACCATAACACATTACTTTAGAAGCAGCTTTACAGCTACATGTTTTGAAACAAATATATCACCACAGTAGCTTCAGACCTGTTGGTTTTGCGCTTTAAAGCCCTTATCTCTCAGGTGGTTTTGTAGATAAAGCTTCAAACAACAATAACATGATATTTTATGGACAAATAAGGTCTTAAGATTTTTAAATCAAATAAGTTACCATAAGAACTTGTCTGAGGTCCAGGTTTTCGTCCCCCTGAATGATCCATCGCACTGGTTCATAGTTGGCCACCACAAGAATCATTGGCTTTTGTGTTATACCGATTATTCTAACAACTGTAGGATGTATACTCGACCTTGAGCCAGAGTTTTCATATATACCGAGGACGTGAACTTCGAAAGAGCTATTGTCTGATGATCCAATACAGCTATATATATCTGAGCTGGACTGTACTGACGCTAGGGCATCAGCTTGATTAGCCAAGATTCTACAAGATCCAACTTCGGCTGTTCAAAATGAAAAAGATTGTGAAACAATATCAGTTTCTGCACGGCGGCTCATGAGGGACATGATTTTATTTTTTTCGATTTTGTATTTTTTTTTGTTAATTTCTATCCGCCCGATATTGTTTTCCACCCGCCCTGAAATTCATTTCTACACGGCCCAAAATTCATTTCTACCTGCCCCTAAATTAATTTCCACCCGGCCGAAATTAGTTTACACCCGTCCAAAAATTATTTCATACACCTCCCGAAATTAATTTCCACCCTGCCCTTAATTCATTTCTACCAGGCCCAAAATTCATTTCTACCTGGCCCTAAATTAATTTGCACCCGGCCCTAAATTAATTTGCACCCGGCCCTAAATTCATTTCTACCCGCCTCGAAATTCATTTCTACCCGCCCCTTAATTCATTTCCACCCGGCCCGAAATTAGTTTTCACCTGCCCCGAAATTAGTTTTCACTGGCAAGCCGCAATGTGAGTGAAATAACCTAAGAAGTGGACGAAGGTGGTTTCTTCCGCCCATTGGCCTGACAAACCATTATGTGAGTGAGATAAAATTAATAATGACGTTAACCCCCAATCAAACACACACTCAATAAGAATATTGGCCTTCTGAACAACGGCAATATCAGCCGATTCGCTGTCTAATGATGCAACGTTTGCGTCTTTCAGAGGAAGTGAAAATGTAAAAAATGAAAAATAAAAAAAATTATATGAATTTCGGGTCGTGTATAAATGAATTTCAGGCCGTGTATAAAATAACTTCGGGCGGGTGAAAACTAATTTCGGGCGAGTTGAAATGAATTTAGGGCCGGGTAGAAATGAATTTCGGGCTGGGTAGAAATGAATTTAAGGAGAGGTGGAAATTAATTTAGAGCCGGTGGAAATGTATTTCGGGCTGTGTATAAATTACTTTCGGGGCGGGTGAAAATTTATTTCGGGCAGGTAGAAATTTTAAAAAAATACAAAATAGAGAAAAATAAATTCATGTCCCCTATGAGCCGCCATAGTTTCTGTCACTTATGTAGGTAACACATGTTAGAGAATTTATTTCGAGAGGAAAATAGAAAATAGAAAATGAAAGATATGACAACTTGGTGTCAGAAGTGGGATCTGCATTTATCATTATTTCCGGTAGAAATACACATGTTTGGGTGTTGATTGGGAATTGACCTCAACATCGAGAAAACTATAAACCGTAGCTTAGGATATTAACAAAACCAAAAGTTACCAAAACGAAATTTGAAAATTTGCTAAATTTATTTTAGTTGTAGTAGGCATAGTAGCTGAGTAGGATTACAGTGAACAAATTACACTATTTTTGTAAAATGATTACATCCAAGCGCGGGGAATGTACCACAGTCACGAGAATCTAGCTAGAGTTAGAAGATTGAACAACATTTAACTTACGTAAGCATGTATATTTGTTATACCCAGTTCCTGTACATTCACAATACCCATTTTTACACACGGCGCCCATGGGCGAACCACCACGGCAATAGTAAGACCGGCTACAGGTTGCCCTAGGGAGAGCTGAAAGAATTATTAGATATAAGTCCAAACTTTAATAGATCATGTCCACCAGAAAATTTTACATAAAATAAATTCAATATACAATTGTCTATTCCGATACCTTACAACTTCCCATTATATCATACAGGAGAAACAAAAATCAAAAAGACATACGGTACTGGTTATGTCTGGTTATGTCGAAAGCTCCCTCTGTATTAGATTTGTTTGTTTGTTTGATTGGTGTTTAACGTCGTACTCAACGGTATTTGACTTATATGGCGAGGGATTTCCCCTTCACACAGCCTTATAACGGTTTTTCCACCGGGAGCAAACCTAGTAAAAACCACCCCCGCGATTGCCGGAGCCACCCCTCGGTATAAGACAATTGGGAACACAAATTTAGTTTAGTGGTTATATTCATTGGTTTATTTCTATATCCCTGTAATGCAAGTGTTTGTAGATTTATTCCTAAGCCATATCGAATATTTTTTGTTACATATTAAATAAAACTTTATATATCATGTAAATAGTTATTACCTGCTCTCGATATGTCTGTAGGTTACCCATTACAACCCGACATTAAGATCTTTTTAGAAACTTGTGTCTTGAAGTTTATCTTAAACATGAGATGCTTTTTAATCGATCGACATCCTTCTGCCAGTGTGATTACACGTAAGAAGTGAGCCAACAGAGTTTTGTTGATACTTACTGGTTTCTGGCGTTGTTGGCGGAAGTACCGTTGTTGGTAGAGCTAAATAGACATAACACAAAACAATTATATCAAGTATGGTTAACAAATTAAACATTTGTATCATTCAGGATTGGAAATAATGAATGTGTCATCTTTCTAACGTAAGGAAACTTTAAGTCGTAGACCGAGCAATTTGAGTCAGAAAATAAAGAAAATTTGATAACGGTAAAAGATTAAATGGAAGAAGGGTTTTATTTACCGGCATCAGAAACTTCTCCAACGGGTATAAATGACCCAAGGGGTTCTATTGGTCCACCCCATGATACAACGACAATACCATTGGCTGATTGACCGGCCCAGTATGCAGGTTGGCCTTTCTTCCCAACAATAATTAAAATCCTTTCTCCCGGTGTGACAGATATGGTAGCTCTGGAGTATCCACCACCGCCGCCTGTCTGTCCCCCGGCACGGCTGCCACCCCCGCCGCCGTACAAACCAGCTGCTCTGTTTTGAGGCTGAGTACCACCAGGGCCAGATTGTGCCTGTCCAATAGATGAAATTATTTATCATTTTTTTAAAGCACTGTAAATAAACATATCGTTCTATTTGTCTTTGATAATAGGTGTTGGCTTTCGCTACACGAAATAAATATGGGAAACGGCAGATCAATTGCAAGCGCTCATCAACTTTTGGCAGGAGAACAACAGAACTTTGTTTGATTGGAATTCCCAAATAGTACTTCAGTTATTAAATTCATATGACAGCTTGAAATCTCACGCTGGTAAAAGGAAAACACTATCGATACCAGTGACAACAAAGATAAACAAAAACAGGGCAATTACCAGACGATTTGGATAGATAGATAGTGACCTGAAAAATAGAGCTGAAAATATGACCACAGGAACTTCCGCCTGAGCTCCCACCGCCACCACAGAAAGGATAGGTGGAGGATCCGGCCTCTAAGCCATTGTGATCCCCGCCACTTGTCTGTCCCGCAGCCCCCGCACCTGCACTGCAACCGCCTCCTTCGCCACCTTGCCCACCGTTAGCGACAGTGCCGTAACCTCCTTCTCCTCCTGTATTGTATAGGCAATTGATTTTAGTGAGCAATTCTTTACCACCAACCATGATTATGTTCTGCTTCCATGTTTCACATGCTAAATGTAGACAAATGTAGGTTACAACTTAATTTCAAATTTGGCTTATATACCCAAAGAAATGTCAACTGTAAAGATTTAGGATATCGCCGTGTATAGCTACACAAGAAGTTTCAATTCGCTTTAACAAAATTATTTCTTACTGCTGTCGGTAGATCGCTGTACCAGACGCAGTACGAGGCTTCTATCTTGTGTAACGAAAGCCTTCAATACAAAGGGTAACAAGCAGTATGGTATACAGCACAGGCGAAATATGACAGTAACTTGTATAGATTACCTGTATTGTCAGCATGGGCTCCTTTCCCCCCTTCAGCTTCCAGGTATTCACCAAAACTAGAATTTCCACCGTTACCACCTGTCATAGCATCAGCATGGCCGTCACGACCACCGCCGCCACCACCTGTTTTAAATAGCTGTAACTTATCAAACTTTCCTCCAGCATATTACAGCATTGAAATTGAATTTTTAATATTAACAGTAAGGTAACAGAGGCATTTATAAAGTACATAGCTATTTTGTAACCAGTGCTTATATTAGCTACTCAATTTTGAGTTAACCAGAAACCAGAATATTCAACGCATGAACATTGGAAATCTTTCAGAGGGGTTAACTAACAAACATAAAACATCGTTATATAGGCCCAGGACGAGTCCAAACTTTTACATCGAAAAAGATGCGCATACATTTACAGATCTCACCTATGCAAATAACGTCTACTTGTGTAACACCGATAGGAACAATAAACGTTCTATCGGCAAGAAATTTAACTTGGGCAAAGGTAACGCTGTCCCATACAGGTGCGGTGACAGAGGCGGCCGTTGTCTCTGCCGTTATCGTTGGGCGCGAAAGAGCCAGCACACGAGTTGTACCCGGTATGTCCACTTGACACTCATACCATGTGTTGTAATAAATACCGGTCCATGCTGACATGTCCCTGGGACCAAATCCTATTCGCCCCAACTGAAACCTCTCATTGGCAAATGATCTATAGTAACCTTTAAAGAGACAATTGTATATATTTAGAGATTAGGTTATCGATTAAACCGCATATTAAGCAGAAGTCAATACCTGACAAATAGATGAACAATTGTTCAATTGGCTCATAAGATAGTCAATTGGTCAATCGAATAATGCTTTTTTATTTAGATCCTTGTTTCGCTTGTCTGACGGAGCAAGCTGCGGGCTTAACAAAGCAACAATTTAAGGCAGACTTTCCAGTGGGAAAATGTAAAGCATACATCATGTCCGCGTGCAACTTAGATAAATTGTGATGAAGTCGAATTCCAACTGAAACTTATTTTCTCGACATGCTTACCAGTTGCAGAAGGCGAATCAAACCCATTTCCCGCCAAATTAGCGCGATTTTCATCCCCACCAATCAAAATGCAATGGTCTTCACCACTTCCGCTTCCATCAGCCATGTTCCGAAATTTCGTGTCCAAGCTATCAGACATGAAAAGCTTATATCTGAGAAAATAAACCATTAAGAGATATATATATTGAAGGAAATAGTGCAACCGTTGCTATTTTAAAGTCCAGTTGGACGTTCATTGTGAGTTACACTGAAGGTTTTGTTAATATATTTATATATGTGTATTACGTTGTTCCATCAACTTAAGATATGTTGAAGAATATAAGCGTTCGACAAGGCACTAAATGGCTTGTCCTTGAAATAAAAAAAAAGCTTCATTTTTTTCAATGACCTACATTTATTCATAGTGTTTGATATGACAATGATTAATGACCAGACCAACTTACCTCGATGCCGAGCAGAGCACCGCTCCTACGTATTTCCCCACAGTGAGAGAAGTCCCTCTAACGTATTGTGTACCGTGGCAGTCATTCCAGTTGTCGTCATACTGAAAGTCATACCGATACCAGCAAGTCGTCGAGTTCAAACACTCATCAACTAAAACCAGAACATAACTTGCATGCCTAAAATGGAATTATTTTTTGTGTCGTTTCGAAACTGAATATTACCCGTATTTCCTTATTTTTGGGATAACACTTGCTAAGTAGAAATAAAATAGTAGCTGTCTATGTTATGTGGCAAAATACTGTGTGTTTGTTAGTTAATTTTGTGTTTGATGACATATGTTTTTAGATAAAGACAATGACAATGATATACAATGACCCGGTTTAAGGATTCTATTCAATCGCTAGTCAGGAGTAAAAAATGCGACTCTTATCTTTTCGTGGCTTTTGCGTGTATTTCCAAACGATGATTATATTAACTTCATATACAGTTAGAAAGCAGGGGATTTCAAGATTCTAAATATAATGTCATATTATGAGTCGTTCTATTTTATAATGACAAAAATAAAAGAAAACGTCAAATAATTTTTTAAAACAGACCCTTGTTTGTAACTTTTATTTTTCTTAGATGGTTTGAGATTTTTTCTGTAAACTTGCATGTCTGTGTAGTCTGGTATTTAAACTAAAAAACTGTCATAGGGTTTTTCTAAATTGAAGTTAGTTTTTGAACAATTGATAAAAACATATGTTAAAAATCTGCCCATAAAAAAACATTTGCTAAATATCTTCAAAACGAAAATCAATATCAAAAAACTGCATAACGGTTTTTTACATAATGACTTTAAGATTGTCTGTGCCCAATTCCAAATACTTAGGGCAAATAGTGTACGAGAAATAAAGGATTCCAATCATAAAAATCAAGAACAATGAAAGCTGAGAAAACAGTCTAAACGTATGTAAGTGATTTAACTCGGGTTTGTTTCAAGATTACTCAAAGAAATTTAATTAACAACATTTTTTTTAGGATTGAATAAAAAGGCGAAATAGTTTTATCTATTGCATTAATATTTTGAGTACATAATTTTAAAACAATGTCTTTAAACGGCAGTTTTAACTCTAAAATTCACACCTTTGTTAATGACTAACAGTATGAGTCCTTTTGGAGGTGTGAGCAGTCAGTATAAATGTGTATTCTACCACCCATAAACATTTGTTCCCCATGCTACTGTTCAGCTCAAATACACATCCCCAACGATCATGTAATTGATCTGTGGGCCTTTCGCTAATTGTTTTGTGGTAATAGTCAGCAGGTAGTCAGTCTAGGTGAGATAATCTCGTTAATCCCTTCCGCCCTTCAATATTCATAATCTTTGAAGCATGCATTTTACAATTTAAATCTAAAAAAAACATTCTAAAATATTATATGTTTTGGTCAAACTTTTTGCATTATCAAGATCATGAAAAGAAGATTTCAGAAAGGGGGGAAAAAAGTCGAAATTTTACCCCTGACTAACGGTAGAGTCCTTAATACGGTCGTTTCGACTTATAATGCAACAGAGTGTCTCCCTTTGCAAACAAGTAATATTCAAGGTTATAGAAACAAAAACAACAACAAAAATCCATGATTTTTTAAAAAACCTTTGTTAATACGCAACATTAATTTTTCACATATTTTTATAATGGTTTCGCCCTCCGATGCCTTTAGGCGAAAGGTTATTTCGCAAAGAACGTCACTCTGTTACTTCGTATCATCTTAACTTGAAGCCAGGTAGCGCATAGAGAGACTTTAAACAATTACGACACAGCATAGTTTACTAGCTTACACAACAGCAGAACGAAATTTATTAAGGAGCATTAAGAATCTGAGATAATACGATTATTTATTTTACTTAAAGGATGGGCTTACTTTGGTTCTGCTGTGATACTTCAGACGACGTGGTGCTGTTGTCTGTGAACAAAATCATTGGTTTATATAACGATCATTCAATCAACCCATCATTCAGCCATTCTGCTAATCAATAAAAAAAAAAACCCACAACAAACCATCAAACAGAGGTAGACCCAGCCAGCTAATCATGTACTTATATTAGAATTTCCACTGACAAGCTTAACATAATAGAGTAAGGTGACTACTCCAAAGGCGAAAATTTCACATTGACTCAATATTTCGGTTTATTATCAAACCATCATCAGGAGTAAAGTAAATACAGAGAAACATAAATATATATACAGTTATGAAGTGTCAGACTAATACACAGTTTTTGGCAGTATGTACAGATTAACAAGTAAATGTGTATAACGTAACAGTATGTTAGAGGTTGTGACCTTACTCTATAATGTTAAGCTTGTCAGTGAAAATTCTAACATTATGAATCTTCAGTCCAGCTTGACGATCAATTTATGTCTAGAGGAAATAATTTAATTTTGTGACCCAGCTTTCAAACGCAGGCTCCAACTATTGGATAAGCCCGCGACATAAAGTTCTTTCCGTGACATAACATTGATGATCTCTTCTTTTAGTCGATACAAAAAGATCCGGAGCGCTGCTTCAAGATTTGAAAATGTATAATGTAGGTCAACATAAAATTGATAAAAATTTTAATGTAAGAATAAATAAATTTGCTAATATCTAAAAGGAAATTGTATTAAGCTAGAGGTGAAGGTAGTGAGGATACTAGCATCTTTGGACCAATGCATTTTTTGTTTCTTTTAAAAAGTGAAAATAATAGTATTTTCGTTTCTGGGGAGTAACACTTTCTTAGATTGAAAAGATTCTAGTTAAGACAATTTTGCAGGCTGAAAACCTGTCCGGGAATCGAACCCATAATCCTTAGGCTTAGGCACCGAATCGCCTGCAGTATTACTTGATGGGCTCGATTCCCGAACCAGTTTCAACCGGCAAAACTTTCTGAGCTTGAATCGGTTCAATATGAGACAATGTTATCCACAAATAACGAAAATACGGTCAATGGACCATTTAATAATAGACCAGTAACCTGTTATATGTAGTGATTGATATTTGGTAAATCACGGAAAATGCTAATTACAACTGCGTATAATGCAGATGGCATTTTCTGAGGTATTGTAGCCCCAATCTTGTCAGCCTGTAATACAGCTACAAATCAATGCAATTATTTTATAAAGCTAACGAATTTAATTATTCTTAAATCAAATATGTGTTTATTTTATGTTGAAGCAAATTTATATCTACACATATTTATGCAGCTCGATTTGTCCGATAGTGGCAAAGGGTAGAGCTCCGCCACGTGACTTCCTGGGAAGAACACGACCTTGCAGTCTGTGTTGAAAAGCAAGATGGTACTTGATGCTTACAAAGTGCCAATAATCGGAACGGACATTGCGGTTGCATGGTATATTATGACGTCACTTGTATCTTGACGATTGGCCCGCTGTATTTAACCTCGTTTCCATCTTTGCTTGAAAAAATATCACCTAGAGGAGAAGTGTTGACCAACATTAGGGTTATCAAAATATGAGTCACTCAGGTTAACTTAAGATCCGCCAGAAATGCCCCAGAGGAAGCAGATCAGCCCCGCCCAATCCGCTCATGGGTGGACCAATAAGTTCTCGCCCACTGATGCTACAACCCGGTCGAGTCGAACCATGGTCAAAAATAGCCTTAAATGACGTCTTACCTTCCCCACTTTGTTTTGGCCATGTTATATGTCAAGAATCATCCGCATAATGACCTGTAGACCCCCCCCCACCCCCACCCCCACCCCCTCCCCCTCCCAACCCCTAATGTCGACC
>JAVFBW010140311.1:0-12986 GCA_034783835.1 Mopalia ciliata | reverse complement strand
ATTTACTTTACTCCTGATAATGGTTTTATAATAAACCGAAATATTGAGTAAATATGAATTTTTCGTCTTTCTTTGGAGTAGTCACCTTACTCTATTATGTTAAGCTTGTCAGTGGAAATTCTGAAACACCAAACGTCTCTAAAGTCCACCTCCAACACGAAGGGGTCACTCCATTCGTTGGGTTGTCTCATGGACTTAAAGACCCTTGGGGATATATCTATTAACGAATGTTCAAATTAGTTATTATTCTTGGGGGTATCAAATATATGTTTTACATGTGAAAAGAGGGTAAAACAGATTTAATGTTTGTGTATTTCAGGTTTTAGAATTGGGCGGCTTGCAGACTCTGGTATTCCGAGCGAGAGGTAAAAGCCCCCTGGTTGATGTAAGTCTAGGTTAAATTACCCTACCTGTTAATTATAAATGGAGTAAGCAATACATGGACAGGACAAATCCGCCTATATTTGATGTAACCTAACCATATTAGAAATATATTAAATTAGAGATTTTTCCTGGTGTTGTATTGGTTAAGATGCTATTCTCGCCGCAGGAAATATGGATTTTAAAGATGAAATTATTGAACTTCAGAGCTGTTGTTGCAGGATTACGTAACCGCTGGCCTCCATAGTCTCTCAACATATCCACAGTTACATCACATGTTAGCAGAGGCGGGGGCAATCAAAGCCATATGTGGGTAAGTTAAGTCAACAGCAACCCCCTCCCCGTCCTGAATAAAACAACATCAAACAACAAAACACTGTGTCATAGTCACATTACATACCGTATGAAGTTGTTCCAAAGTGTTCGTACATTTCTGGTCAGAGAGCTAGATTTTCACAGAGAACCACTTTAATCAAGGCTGTGCAAATAATGTATGTGGTGAACTGTCGTGTTTTCACTTTTAAATACTATGAAAAGCTGACCAACTCTGAATAAAAGATGTCACCTATTTGTGCGAGGAATCCAAGGGTTACTAATTTTAAATAGCGGAAAATGTGTTGCATAATTGGCTTTCACTGTATCGAGAATATACCCCCTTTAACCCTACGAATGGATTGACCAGACTCAAGGGAGATAAATTTTACGGGAAGGATTAAGCAAAGAGTTAATGCCCTTGAATGTGTAAGCGCCAAATCTATTTAGTATGTTTAAGACTAGCGGGGCTCGCGTAGTATTCAATTGTAAACCATTGTCTCAGCATACGCCATATATTTAACAAGAACACGTCAAGATACTTCAATATATTAGTAAATATTCCCGTTATTTATCACAATGTATCCACATAACACAAACTGACAAAGGTGTCTATAGATGAGATATAAAATAAGACATATACAATTATGAACAACTGTTTTACGTATTAAGCTACGTATAGGTTGTCGCGTTAATGTAGCAAAGAAGGGGATAACATTTTGTTAGAAATCATAAAAGGCTATGCTAAACATTCCGAATACTGTTGATAAACAGTGTGATCCGTTTTTCTGATTGAGCAGAAGATAAATGTTAGTACCAAAACGTCCAGCAAATGTGGAGATTTGCAGACATTCGATACATACATTTTCATTTCGGATCTATTACCATGACTGATGGAATGCCGACGATATCATTCAGGTTTAGTGACAGGTCGTTAGAACTTATATTATCTCTATTTCTAGCTCTTTTTCCAATCTCCGTTCTCAACTCAATCAATAGTCTAGCGTTATTCTACCATATACATAATTCAGATTTCTGTAGGTGTGTGTGTAGAGCTCCGGCCAATCAAGTTAACCTGCTGGTTGAAAGCATCAGCTCGCTGATGATATTCTGTAAATCAGCAGAGCTCAAAACAAGAGGTAGGTAACTACTAACTAGCCATTATCGAGTGTAAATTTGGCAGAAACCCGTATTTGTTTCAATGAATTAGATTCGTTACTCGATCAGACTCTTTATTTAAATACACTGGGGTTTTTTTTTTTTAAAGAACTGAGTATGAAACTACCTCTTATTTCACGAATAATAACAGTACTGTTGTTCCAAAACATTATGCACTAGATATTTTCAATGTCTTAACTCAATGTTGTGTCAAAATTTGGACAGCGAAGTTGATTATGTTTTATGTAAGGAACATATTGGCGGATAAGTTGCGTTTATCAATTCCCCAGCAATACAAGAAGGAGCATTACAGCCAGTATTAAGACTGTGTACAAATCCAGATGAGGCTGTGTCACTAATGGCTGTCAGCACACTCAGCCTCATTGTGGAACATCCTGGAACACATGGAGCAGTCATTGAGAATGCGAGGGATGCTCTGCCCCGGATACTGTCTCTCACGGCATCAACTGACGAGCAGGTAGGTCAGACCGCCACAGTAACGTCGATGATTTGATTACATATAATCCAATGTGAACTATAGAACGTCTATGAGCAAGACTGTCAAACTTTACGGAATTTTTTTATTTTTATTTTTATTTTTTTTTAATTTTTATTTGTATTTTCAGTAGATCAGTCACCATACAGCATAATTGTGTCTTTACTCAACTTTGTATATGATCTATATTCAATAATATTATGAGGTAATCATGAAATTGTGTTATCTAACATATGTACACTTATTGTTATTAACACAGATGCAGGAGGTAGCCTTGAAGACGCTCTGTCACTTGTCACTGGGAACAGAGTGGCATCGGCATAGAATTGTACAGGTACTCTATATTACATAGTTTGTTTGCTTAGGTCTTACTGACAAACTTAAGAATATTTTACCCATGACCGCTTAACAGCCCAATTGGTGGCTGAGAACACCATGGGTGTCACTGGTAACGAACAAGGAGGCTATGGGAATAAAACCTTGTTGATCAGTAGTCTTCCTTCTGAGTTAGAAAACAGACTCATTATTAGAAAACAAGAATAAACAGTAAGCCTACATGTCTTTTGGTCATATCCTCAGCTAAGTTTCTGTTCCTCTTTAATTCGGAACTGGCTGTATACTATATTTTGTGTGCTTTAAACTCATGTTAATTTTTGTTTCAGGAAGATATCACCTCAGGACGAAGTCTTCTGAAAGCTTTGAAAAGTCGTCCTAAAAACCGACAGATTTTGTGTAATGTAGTTTGTCTCATTGGGAATCTGGCCACAAGTTTTGAAGATCAGGTATGGTCGACAATACCATTGAGCCGATTATCAACTTATATTGAAACATTGAGCGTTCAAGTCTGATTCATTAGTGTTTAACCCCGTGCTTAACCGCGTATTTCACTGATACGACGGTGATGTAGTCTAACAATAATTCACACTTACACAATTAAGATGCAAAGTTATTTCATAATGTTGTAAAGTTCCTCCAGTGCTACTCTCCAAATGAACTGCCCATGGTCAGAGGGCCTCAGAGTAAATGTATGGATGGATTACTAAGACTTGGGTTCTATTTCAGAGCTCTCTGAGCGATTTGTTGGAATATCTGTGTGCTTTGCTCAACACCAACACAGGCAATAATGACCTGACATGCGCTGTAGCAAGAGCCTTGGCAAATTTCTCAGCCCATCGACAAACCACGCCTAAAGTGGTAAGTATAACGCAAATGTATTAGTGGAAATATTCTGAATTGTGGATACTACATAAAACAAGTTGATATATTTTTAACAT
Source organism: Mopalia ciliata (assembly GCA_034783835.1). NCBI lineage: Eukaryota > Metazoa > Mollusca > Polyplacophora > Chitonida > Mopaliidae > Mopalia > Mopalia ciliata. The sequence goes on along the minus strand of JAVFBW010140311.1, from coordinate 9,365 downwards.
ACCGCGGGAATAAATAATGTTGGAAATAGTAGTACACAAAGAGGTACAACAAGGTGTCCTTTTTTATGTCTCATGATATAACATTCCACATTTATTTGTTCAAGCGGTCCTTCATGTAGTTGTTCCAAATACCTCAAATATTGTTTGTAAATTTGTTAGTGTTATCTTTGTCCAACCAACACCAAAACGAGTATATCAGTTTATATCAATCTTGTAATTATTGTTGAAATGATACGACGTTTCTTTCATTTCAGTTGAAGTTTATCAGTGATATTGTAAACAAGTGTTTGAAATCGGGTCACCCTGAGACCCGTGTCCATGGGACCAGAGCCATTCTCCATCTGATGAAACATTCTACACAGCCAACCATAGCCGAGCTGCTGAGGTAACTGGCTGGCTGACATAACCATTGGTTAGATATAATGCCAGATTTAAAAAGTTAAATATCATTGGACTACCGTTACAGCTTCTAAATGATTGACTTTAGAAAGTAAGATATCATTGGAAGACTACTACAGTTCTTAATGATTAAATTTAGGCAGTTAGATACCCTGGAAGGGCTATCATACCTTCTTAACGATGGAATTTAAAAAGAAAGATATCGATGAAGGACCATTACAGCTTCCTTATGATTGAATTAAGACAGGGCGATATTATTTGAAACCATAACAGTTTCCTAATGATTCAATTTTGAAATAAGACGCCACGGAAGGACTATTACAGCCTGTAAACGATTGAATCTAGACAGTAAAATATTCCTTGAGTATAATCACAGCTTCTAAATGATTGATTCTAGACAGTAAAATACCCCTTGTGTATAAACACAGCTTCTAAATGATTGAATGTAGAAACTGCTTCTTCGTGATTGAATTTCCAGATAGCCCCCTGTCTGATATTAGTTTACTTTATATCAGTTTTTAGTGTTTGATAGAACAGGAGAACAGATAAAACAAAATTATTCTGCATTGTCAATTTCTGTACTCATTAATATACGCTTTTAGTTATAACAAGTAGCTGTGAATAAAATTTTACTTAAAACAGGACACACTGGGATTGAATTTCGAAATCCACCATAATATATGACCTTTAATTAAACGATTTGATAGGGCTTACACTAGCATAATAAACATCTAGACTGAATATGTGTATTGGTATTAATTCAATGTTACAACTTATTTTATGATGTTACAAATTTCAGCAGTAGTCTTGAAGCTAAATCAAATTTATAAGTAAGGCCCTTTAATAGTCTAATTGTAAGAAATGCGTTTTATATTTTGGCAGAAATGGCGCAGGAGAGTTTTTAAATGTGCTCGCTACAACTCCGGATTTGACCGAGTCCTTGGTTGCCAGCTTACAACGGACAGCTCCAGAAAAAGCTCGACCCTTGTGAATGTTAACACACAACAAAACCAATATATATTTATTTGAAGTGTTAAAGTGTATTTATCGAAACTCTATCCACAAATGGAAACATTTTGGTGTTTTATTAACAATGAGATAGTTGTTTGATTTGTCCATGTGTGGGATATAGCTTTCCAAGCTCTGATTGGTCATTTCCTATTCATTGATATAATTCAACCAATGAAACCCTAAAACGTTCACTAGATAATTTATTTTGCAACCTGGAAATGTTAATTGTATACATCCTTGGCTGATCTACAGCTTAGCCGTCCCACAAGTTAACATTTGGCTATTCTTGGCTCGACTCTGAATGCGTGCACTGAGGGAGTGGAACACTCCTCACGTCACATTTCGATATGTTTGGAAGTGCACGAACACCCAATACATAATTTTATTATGATGTCCGGATTTTGCTGTCTTACAAAGTGAATTACTCACATCGGTCGTTAACCTCTTAAGCCCAGGTATACATTTTACAATGAGCATTGTTTTATTACCTGACGGATATTTTTTTAAACAGTTGATAATAATAAGTTTTATATTTTATGTTGTATTAACATATAAAGATAAAACTGGTAGATTTAGGAGAACACCAACGTACTACTAATCTGTGAATAAGGTCTTATATTTCTGACTATCTTGTGCAACTGCTTTAATTTCAATTTCTTTGTCATCAAAACTTGTATAACTTTCTCTATAATGAGACCACCTATCAGTGTGTGTAATCCTCTGGCAATAAGTCAAGAAATACGATAACCAAGCCCGCTGTCTCCGGCGAAACGGACAAATATATACATTTCTTAATGAAATGACTATAAAACTTACCTGCAGAGGGATAATAGAATCTCAAATTCCTGACCCGGATATCAAATTTTATGGCAATCTGTAAGTAATTATAATCTATACTTTGCCATGTTTTCGGAATAAATGAAAACGGCTACCAGTTGCATCAGTTGCATCAATTTGAATTATTATGAGATACTCTTTCCAATGTAGTTTCTTCACGAACCGATAGATGAATATTTCATTCCGTAATAGTATGTTGGGTTTAAAGGGAAAGTTTTTGTCTTTCCCTTTTAGCCTCGGGTATTCCGCATGAGGAAACATTTTAATACCATCTACCTTTGTATCGTTATAGTCATGTTACCTTCTTATGATATGTTTTGTATATATGAAATTATTTGTTTTAATATATGCCAAAGGCACAGTACTTTTATCAGAGACATCGCAGGAAGTCAATGCTATGTTTGATACCTACAGTATATATTGTAATCGTTGGAAACTAAATGTAAATATTAAAAACTAAAGTACTTATTATCGGTCGGCAACGCCCAAGAGATGTATTTTTTTACAAACAACTTAGTATAGAAATTGTAAGAGAATTCAAATATGTAGGCATTATTTTTAGCAGAAGTGGCCGATTGATAAAAAAAAACAATTAAATATAACATCAAGCAAGCAAATGAAGCATCTCACTGTTATGTAAAACATGTCATAAATAAGCACTTAATAGATTGTAGATTGCAACTGTTTTATCAAACAATAACACCAATCTTAATGTATGGATGTGAAGTATGGGATTCGTTTCATTGTAAACTATTGAAACAAATATTAAATCTCAGATCATCAACTCCAGTCTATATGGTTTTAAGAGAGTTGGGTAAATGTCCTATTAGTTCTACTATCCACACTCGCTTTATTAAATTTTGGACACAACTGCATAACTTTACAGAAACAATAGCAAATATAACTTATATGCACCTATATTTAAAGAATTTTCACATTCTGAAAATAAAACTAAATCCCTTTGGTTAAATGGAATCAAAACGATTTTGGATAGTACTGGTGTAAGTCAGCTATTTCACAACAAGTTCGAGATCTATTTGTACACACATTGTTTATTTGTGCGTATAAAGGACAAGTTTCTACTGTCGTGGGGGAATGATATCTGCAATTCTACCTAAGGAACGTTTTATACCAAGGAGTTAAAACAGAATTTAAACCTGAATTCTATCTTCATAATTTTCGGTTTATCGAAGCAAGATGGCTATTAAAATTTCGCACATGCAATCATCACCTACTTATAGAGACTGGTCGATGGTAAAACACCCCCAGAAATCATGGTATTTATTAATTGTGCAATAAACACATTGGAGATGAGTAGTGTTACTTGATCCTATGTTAACACCTGAAAGAATCCAGAAGTCGTTTTTGCCTTTGTATTGTTACGTTAAACCCAGTATGTTAAAAATACGTGCTTTATTTCAATGCAACAATGTTGTTACACAACGGAAACTGTCAAAATTTGTAAGGATATACATGAATGTAACTGCCATCTGATTTGTATTGTTACACATGTCCGGTTGCTCTAATGCCATGTCTATGGCCTGTGTTGAAAATAAAGAGACGTCAAGTCGATGCGGGCTTTCGAAATATAGATTTACAACAGACAAAATCATTTTGAATTCAAGGATAATTTCATAAGTACGTTATTATTATGAGTTGTGAAAAGTTCAATTTCATATCAATTGTCGGATCAGTTGTAGTGGACATATCTATAAGAGTAATCTGACGGCAACTATACTGTTGTCAAACAAACTACATCATTTACTCGTCATCACTGAAATGAAAAGAAAATGCAAGTAAAGAAAACAACAAAACATTGCAAACCAGATCTTATTTACCTGATCAAAGCATGGGGGTTACCAATTATCTAGGTACAAATATAGATTTTCTAGATTAAATGTTTTCCGTCTCTGAAAAGTGATATTTCTTGTTTTTCCTTAGGTTTATTTCGTCCTTAAAGGCCAATTGTCCAAGTTGTGGATGCGAGGCTTCATTTATGGCTTTTGATCGAATACAATCAGAATACTGTTGCCTGGTCAAATGAACATCGCAAATCTTCTCGTGATAGGTATGAAAAATCCCTTCATCAACTGACCGGATGACATCAAAGTTTGGATTGCGAATAAATTTTCTGAAAAGTATTAAGTCTTCTTGTCCCCATCCAGATGGAAGGTTATGCCCGAATCCTCCTACTGCCACAAAATCTGATTTCGAAACACATACCATACCGAATCCAAAATCTCGCCAAAACCCTTTAAAATCGGATACTTTTAATTTGCTCCGAGTTAAAAGTGAAAGTTTCCCCTCAATTGTATACACTAATGAAGGGTTATACAAACTAAACACTATTGGAAAATACACAGTTTGGCCTGGTGAAACATTCAGCCGACATCGTGATAAGAAATCGTTGTTAAATATCATATCCACATCACACAGAAACAATATGCCATCGTTTTGACGTACAGCTTTTACTCCGATTTCGAAACCCCTTGCTCTTGAAAACTCTCCTTCGGCTTTCAGTGATACTATTGTGTTTGTCACGTGCTTCTTGGACACAGCTGTAATTAAGTTCGCTATTTCTGTGATATTTGGACCAAATACTACAAATGTTAGATCAACTCTTCTATCTGTCTTAATACAAACGTTTACAAAATTAGCTAGAAATCGTTTGAGTGTTTCCAATCTGTTTTTTATTGGCACTATGATATGGATAACCTCTTTAAGGTTATACAGTAACTCTGGTCTTTTTGTATTGAGCAAGGATCCAAACGGTCTAAAAATAACAACCTTTACGAAATATGGATTATGTGTACCGTTTCGAATCTTGAAGAACAGGATATACTGGGTTCCAATTGTAGGTAAAGTTCTGTAAAGTCCTTCCCAAAAATTATAATTTGTCACGATAAAACGTGGATCCCTGGATTTTTTCAGAAGTTTGACGCCTTCCTGCAATACTTCCATAATCTCTTTCCTTCGTGTCCCAAACAACTTGTCTACAGTTCTTTTACCTAAATTGTAACTTAGTGTATAAATATGTTGAAGATTAAACTTTTCATATGGCTCCACGTGGTATTCGGTGGTATGATGTGGTCGGAATGATGACTCCACGTGGTATTCGGTGGTATGATGTGCTCGGAATGATGACTCCACGGATTGTATGGTCTCTACATGAGCAGTGGCTTCTACAAGCTGATTTTCCGAGAGAGTTTGACCAGTCAGCTTGTCTTTCAAAGAGTTTTGGTTAGCCACTTCCGGAATCACTTCTCCCGTTTCATCGAGTAAAACATTAATCCGTTTCCTCAACAGGTTAAGTTTTGTTTTTAAAGCACCTATCTCTTCGTTATGTCGCAGTTCAGCTTCTATCAACATATTTTCAAACCCTATTCCCATGTCCCTGTGATGAACAGCAGTGTTTGACATGAAACATCCACTGTTGATGACAGAGAATACAGCCATAGCTATCGACACTGCAGTGATTAGAATGCATAATATTTTGTAGCAAGATATTAGCGAAATGTGAATGTTCCTCATTGTACATCAAATATTTACCATCGAAAAGTTTAGCTATCAATTGCAGCTTATTTCTCTTCCAAAGTCGTTTTAGCAATTGATAATAATTGATAACTCCTCATTTAAAAACATTCACGCCATGGCCCTCCTTTAACCACAGCCTATATGGCTTCCAGAACCTGTAAGCAGACAAATTCAAATCCGTATGTACCATCAAATTATGCCTAATGGACATATGCACTACTTTTTTTTAGCCTGAAACAAAAGCGGAAATTTAAGGCAAAAAAAGATTACAAGAGTTGTGTTGCACATTGAATACAGTATTTATATATGAACACGTGCTGCGATGCGCTTATACACACTCTTTGCTACACCATGACCATAAGTCTTGTTATACATATATCCACTTACATTTACTATGCGCCTGATAAAAAAGGCCATCATAATTACTGAAATACGGGACAATTATTTACGCCAAGGATCATAGTGTTAATAATACCACGAGATAATATTTGCGATTAGCTTCAAAAAGACCTTCATTTTATATACATAATGATATACAATGTATTTATTTAAGCGCCCCCCGCCCCCTCCTCTCCCCATAACATGTTATGCAGGCAGGACATAGTTTTGAATTGTTCCGTCTGTCCTGCCATCCTATTGTGATACAATAATTATTTTGACTTTCACCTGTTTTGTTGGCTTGTGTGTATTTTAACCAAAGTATCTAACATTCCAGAATAAACAATAGCTGGTATCCCATTTTATGATTTTCACTTATTTTAATCGCCCGGAGAGAGAAGAGGAGAGGGGAAGGTCATAAGTATGCAAATTAGCTCTTGTTCTTTTGTTTCTGTCCCGCCTATATCTTGTTATTGTGTCGAATTGATTTTGTCTTGTTCGTAAAATAAAATAGTACAGTCCTAGTTTGTTTTACATTTCGTACACAGTTCTTACAAAGTAAACATTAAATCTTTAAAATAGGTTGTCAATCGAAGTGGTTACGGCATAAGAAACGAATCACATCCTACCACATGTATATACACAGCATTATGAACTAAAAAAAGTAATACTGGTCGCAGTAAAACAAGCCTATTAGTCTTGAGACGGAGTTAAAATTAACATGACCAGAAAATAATACCTTCCAAGACAGTTGCAAGTCATTTGTTCGTAATTATTTAGCTCTGTCGTTAAACGTAGGAAAAGGTTATTCTTCAAATTGTGCGGAAAAAGAACCCAACATGAAATAATCTGAATTGCGTTTTGATATACAAGGTAGCGTTTTGGTCTACACGTTTTAGTCTACAAGGTAGCGTTTTGGTCTACACGTTTTAGTCTACAAGGTAGCGTTTTGGTATAGACGCTTTGGTCTACATGTTAGCGTTTTGGTCTACACGCTTTGGTCTACATGGTAGCGTTTTGGTCTACATGGTAGCGTGTTTGGTCTATATGATAGCGTTTTGGGCTACATGGTAGCGTTTTGGTCTAAACGGTATCGTTTTGGTCTACACGTTTTGGTCTACACAGTTTGGTCTACATGGTAGCGTTTTGGTCTACATGATAGCGTTTTTGGTCTACAAGATTTGATCTACATGGTAGCAGTTTGGTGTACACGTTTTGGTATAGATGGGACCGTTTTGGTATACACGTTTTGGTTTACATGGTAGCGTTTTGGTCTACACGTTTTAGTCTACATGATATCGTTAATTTGGTCTACAAGGTAGCGTTTTGGTCTACACGGTCTGTACTCTAGTTTGTTTTGTATTTAACGGACATACATTCGGCTAACATTAAATTTGTTATGTAAACGTTTCTCTTCTCCAGCTATATTGACACAGTAGTTCTCTCAAAGGGTACGTCCGTCATGTTAGATATTGGGTAAATTGTAGTACGTGAATTATGGTTAGGGTAAAGTTAAGGGTTAGTATAAGATAGGGTTAGTTTCAGCGTTCGTTTTAAGGTAAGATAGAGGATTAACCTTAACCCATAAATAATAATGTAAGTTTTGTCTTTCGTACACAACGGAAATGCTACTAAACTGTCTATTCATTTACCACGGCCATGTGTTCATTCGCTTTAATGTTTCTTAGATTATCAAGGGAACATGTACGGTCTGCGCAGCCAATTAACAGATGAACTTAAACACCAGCCACGTTCAGAAATGCGTATGACCCATCAAATGTATTATATAGGCATGACGGTGAAAATGCATATATGTTGTATTAAAACGTCGTATGCTTTAAATCAGACTAATAACTTCACTGAATGCTGTAGTATTTATTCAGTTTAGCATGGGGTAGGCCTATACACATATAGTGCATTCACTGGGCTGATTTTGTTTGTCGGCAGTTGAGACAATTGAGTACATATCAGCACATACAGAAACTCACACGTTGATGGTATTGGGCGAGCAAAGTGACAGGTATTATAACATGGCAACTTTATCAAACTAAATCACGAGTTGATTTTAAGAGTCTAATGAAATGACAATGAGGCCACCGGAAAGGTCTATCAATTGTGTATATACAGATTATGTTCCCATACCAGTCTGTTAATTTTCTGACATAACAAAAAGTGAGTTATAAGTTACATAATAATACGAATTCTATTATCCTTAATACATGCTTCGTTGGTGCAGTTACCTGTTTAGCTCTAAGTCCATACCCCACACGCCTGTTATGTAATAACAGCTCCCATCAGAAGTGACTCGGTGTATTTGTAGTTTAAATAGGACATCGAGACATAGCGAAATGTCAACTGAACACGAGCGATCTATTTAGTGACGCTATTATTCAAGAGCCGAATTCAGTAAAGAGTATGTTTGCGTACAGTCAATACCTGTACCCACATATTGTCTAGGGGGAGATAAAATAAGGACGCCTCAGGTCAGTCCATACCAAGATCACTCATCCATAATACCCAACAAAGAATATTCAGTCTGATCGTTATCAGGGTAGACGGTCAGGGTTTATATACCTTATGGACACAGAGGCTCTCTGCTTCGATGAAATAAGCGTTTGTTTAGTTGGTGTTTCTCTGTCCCCATACTTTTACAAACTGTATTTATAGCCTGATTGTGAGGCATTGCCACACAAGTTCAAGAAATAGGTGAACGCACGCACTGGTTTAATGCGGTTACAGTAGGGTGCAATATTTCAGACATATATTGACTTGATGTCTGTAGCTTTTTCATTGTGCCGTGTGTTGGCTGGTCATACTACCGACTGAGAAAAACAGCTGTATGGCCAAAAATTGTGACTGTTATGATCGTGTTGTTGATTTAACACGAATACATGATTAATTTCGACAAAAAATCACCAGTTATGCTTGACATGTGACAGGTGTAGCTATGCTACATGATGAAGCTTCCTAACCTTTAGAATGATACCTTTATTCGGCACTTTATCTTCCAGTATATAAACATTGCATGGATTAACTCTGACTTAAACCATGTCGTTTTCTTCTTTGACCTCTGTTGGGTTAGACCAACACATAAAACAACGACCACTCGTGTTTTCTTGTCAAAATCAATCATTTCTCAGCAATACCAAACTCGCTTAAAAATGTCTTCCGCGGTAATTAGGCCATGCGGATTCAGCTTTATTTAT
>JAVFBW010140300.1:0-12986 GCA_034783835.1 Mopalia ciliata | reverse complement strand
CTGTATTTTTGACCGTCGTCACATAAGTGAAATACCCTTAAGTACGACGTTAAACACCAAACAAACATAGTCGATAGTGTTGGCCGAGGGGTGTCTCAGTGTTTTTCAGACACCCAAGAAGCCATTTGAGGCACCCAGTTTCAGTCAAATTTAACATCAGAAAGATAGGGGAACAGTAAAATTGTTTTTGTAAAAATAGTGATTTGAGATACCCACTTCTTTATTTCTGACCAATGCTATGGCCATGCTTAAGGGTATGTGACTTATATGATTGCGATGTATTCCAACAATAATTGACACTAGTTCATCAAAAAAGTGAAGTGTTTTCATAATGTTGGAAAGTCAAATTTCCTCCAGTAGTAAGTAAATACAGCATTGCTACTTTTCTAACAAGCTGATATGCTATAACAACAGAACATACACACATAACAGAGATAGTCAAATTTTGAAACGTGAAAATATGGTGAGGTGCAAAATTTAAAATATTGGATAAAATGAGTGTCAAAAAAAAAAAAAGAATAATAAAGATAAACATAATAAGTAATAATTTTGTTTGCATAATTACACAGATTAGATTTTTCTAATCCTTTTTTGAAAACGTTGCGATTTTCAACTTTAGTTATTTTACAAGAACAAGCAACTGTTCCAAAGAGTAGGTGTTACTCCGGAATATATAAAGGAGTGTTTAAACAGTTATGTGAGGTTGTCATCGAAATATGCAATTTTCATCTTATCACCTATGTGTGACCATGCTTTAGTGGTTGGCGAGTGCACTTACCAATCCAACTCCTATGTACTGTTCATGGGATCGAGTCTGTGTGATGTCCATCATGCATATAAGTGAGTCACACATTGTGACGCCAGCAATAGCTAAAAGTCTAAACAAGGTTTTCTCTCGGTTTTACACTGTAATTAAGCAAGGAGCCGTGTGAAGTGGACAATCTGTTGTCATATAAGTGAAATACCTTTGAGTATGACGTTAAACCCCTAACAAACAAACCCATGATTCACATGCTGTAGACATCTTGGTAATCTGATCATTATTTGTTGAGAAACTGATTAATTTAGTTTTTAAAAATATTTTTTTATTTATTTAGAAAGGAGAGAAGATGACGATGGCTGAAGTGAAAGCTATTATTGATGAGGTTGATGAAAATAGAGACGGAAAACTGGACTACGAGGAGGTAAGATATTAAGGTGGCAACGTTATACTGCAAGGGGATGTCACTCTCGTATCACAATGTTCAAATGTTAAGATGACCTTGAATATATATGAATCTGCGGCCATGGCATAGGGGTTAGTGAGTGGGCTTACTAATCCCTCTTCAATTGAATCCGCCTATCGACTATCAGGTATATGATTGAGTCACATAATGTGGCTCTGGCAATTGTAGGGGTAGTTTTGACAAGGTTTCCTTCCAGTTTTCCACCATAGCAAAGCAAGGAACTGGTGAAGGTCATTATTATATGTCCGTCCTCATTTACAAGGTTTCCTCTTGTTTTTCCTCTGTAATAAGGCTGACAACAATCTGTTGTTATATAAGTGAAATACCCTTGAGTATGATGTTAAACCCCTATCAAACAAACAAACAAACATATTGAAAATTCAGTAACTTTGACCAATCAAATACTCTCATTCTTTAGAAGAGTTCCAGATTCTTTGTTTAGCGCTTGTCACATGACTTGGTTTGCCAATTCCAGGGGTGATTTTTGTGAGGAGCATGTAGAGTGGACAAATCGTCGTCATATAAGTGAAATACCATTGAGTACACCAATCAATCAAACAAACAAACAAATCATTTAGCACTTTTCCTGTGAAGGTAACTTTATGAATATTGACTTTTGAATATTGACAGTTCTGTAACATGGTTGTGAACACAGCTAATGACTGCAAGAAAATGTCTAAGAGAATCATGGAGAAGAAAGAGAAGAAGAAAAACAAAATAGCTGCCAGGAGGTCAGAAGATTCCCCAAGAACGCAACGAAAAAGTAAGATTTCAATTTGATGTTAGATAAATTCAACAATCTAAGATTCGTCCTTTTGTCATATTGGTGTTAGGTTCTAGATTGTTTTTCACTTTATTAGGCATGTTTGGGTGGTTTTCTAGTATTTTTTAATTTCTAGCAATAATATTAAAATTTGTTACAAAGATGTTATTCAACCATACTTTTCAAAATGAATAGACCCTCAGCCGTGGCTTAGTGGTAGCGAGTGCGCTTCCTGAATAGTTTTCCACCGTAATAAGGCTGTGTACAGTGTGAAGTGGACAATACCCTTGAGTACTAGGTTAAACACCAATCAAACAAGCAAACAAATCAAAATGAATAATATTATGAGATAAACTATGTACATGTAGACAACAAATCTGTCACCGTTTGATTTGATGGAGAAACATGTTAGGTCTATTAGACCTGGGCATTTCTTCACGAAGTTGATCTTAATTACCATGACAACTCAAAACTTTTAGAACTGGTCACCATGGCAACAAAGATAAACTTGAGAGCTGGGGCAATGTTTACTGTCATGGGGCCAGTGGCTCGGAAGACGATAAGCCGCTAACACCAGATTAAATCCCTGATCCCGGGTTAGAGATAGACCTACAACATAGCGTGACATCATCTAATAGAGGATTACATTTAATAACCCTTTGAGCAACTGGCCCATGGTGACCAGCACTAAAAGCCTTGTGTCGTCATGGTAATTAAGATCAACTTGGCAGTTGGTTGGTGGGAGGTTCTGGTTGCCATGGTGCTCTCCGAGCTCAACAGGAACAGGAAGTCAACAGTTTGTGATGTTGTTGTATTGTCCTGTGATGTTTTTGTTTGTTGTCAGAGGTGTAGACGATGCTTTCCTTCACCCACTTAAGGAGTGAAATAACCTTAAGTACATCTTAAACCCCAATCAAACAAACAAACAAAGATCAACTGAGGCTTAAATTGCTTTGTTGAACAATACCCAGATTGCTTTGTGTAGGATTGTAGATTGTAGTCCCTAATAAAACCTAGATGACAAATTTTTATCTTGTTCGGATGTATTTTCCAACTGTAGCTTTTTATTGACTCCAGATTTAATGGAGATATTCATTATTTTGATCTCAATTATCTGTGCTGTTGTTTATTGACCACATGCATTTAAGTTACTGTTAGCTAAGAATTGAATGTGCTTAAATTTATGGGTATCGAATTATTGTTTGGAAGTAGTGTAGTTGGAGTAGTGTATATGTATGTTCATATTATGTAACAGCCACACCTGGAAAATCATGCGACCCACGGTCACGTGAAATACTACGTCTTTTAAAAATTTATTAAAAAAAAGTATTATAATTTTTTAAAAACCCACGCCAATTTGATGTCAAACTGATAAAAATTTAATTTGTCGCATAAAAGTTAAACCTAGAGTAAATGATGTTTTAAGAATTTTTTTTAACCATATTCGCCATATGTAGAATCTGGTGAGAAATATCAAACCTGAAAATAAGTGGTCACAAGAAATTTAGATTTTTTCCGGGGCTGGTTACAGCCTCTTCGAATACTATCTCCCTCTGTCTCATCAATATCGGTTTGTGAGTTTCAAATTATGACATCATTTTTATTGACATGTGTTGGCTTGTTTCTGTCTTGTTTATTCTTAGGGTTTGTTTCCAGTATTGTCATGGGTAGGCTTTTTTTTTCACCCATTGGCTGCATTCCATCATGTGAACAAAATGACCTCTAAAGTACGATGTTGAAACCCAATCAAACAAATTAAATTATGACATTTAGACTCTGTTGAGTGACATTGTAAGTTTTAAAATTAGGTATGCTTTCTGACATGGTATAACGTCACTTATCATGGTTATAAACAAATCCTTAATTTATAGCCCCTGGTAAAAGAAGCCCAATTTCTCTAGGGTTGCCAGAACAGGGCTAAACAAATTAATACATTTTATAAGTTATTCTTAGTCTTAATTGTCATACAGACTTTCATTAATTTTGAACAATGTCCTTTTTCAGGTAGCCAATCAAATGGCCATAGCCTTAGAAAGGTCATAAACAACTACAACATGGATCATGAAGGTCATGACCGTAATGATTTTTTTTACAGTTATCTTTCTCTGTTCATCCTCTGGTTCTCCTTTAAAAGTTTTATTTTTTTCTGTACAACTTGTTATGCTATAATATAGGCAGGTTGCCCTACATTTCCATAAAGTGGTAACATTTTTTATACAAAGGGTCACCACTCTGATGTCAAATATATTTCTTCATAACCCTTGTATTTTACTTAAATGAATATCTACAGCCGGCTCAGGGAGACATGAAAGAGCTCAGGGCTTCATGTTTGAAATGAACAGGAGAGCTGAAAACCACTCACCTGGTTGGTTTCAGGAGTGTATTTTTGTTACCTAGAAGAGGGAATTCTATTAAGCATAATGTTAATTTGGAGAATTTGCGTGAGCTGAAAATCTTGTACCTAAATCTTTAATTAGGTGAGCTCTAGGTGAGGGTGAGTGATCACTCTCCTCAAATGTGAGGGTTCAAGCAAGGCAGGTTTCAATCTTACAATCAATACGTAAACCGTGTAGCAAAATGAAATAACCTAGATCACCTCTAATTCGTCTATAAAATTATTATTTTAGAAGTTATTTAAAGTAAAAGAAATTGTGACTGAGAGGTAGAAGATGAATTTTTCAGTTACAAAGCATCAACATTTGTCAGAAAACATAGATTTGTTTGATTACATGCTGTAATATTGTCACAACAAGCAAAAAAGTTATGATTTGTCATGCACTAAATTTGAGTTAATTTAGGGCTGCCATGCTGTCGTTGTTCATGTGTAAGCATTTGAATTACTGTATAATGATGCTCCACATAAAAAAAATGTGTTGATTATCAACACTGAAAGCTGCGGGTAAAAGATTGGGTGGATATAATTGTAACAGGGGGTGTTAATTCGAACCATGGTCATTTTATTTGAGAGGAGGAAGGCTCTGGTTATAGCATTTCAACCTGCTAAGGGTTATCTAAAGATAAAACTCCTTGTTAGCGAATATGCAATGATTTTGGCATAAAATAAACAGGGCACCAATATGTCATCGGAATATACTGGTACCATGAAAAATTTCTCCTGAATTTGCAAATGTAATAGGAGTTGGAGAAGTCTGAGGCTGCAAGTTATCTTGCTCAACACCTTGGTGAGTTCCAGACCCTTGGTCGTGGCTCAATGGTAGTGACTGGACTTCCTGAAACGAACATGCTTTGGTAGACCGTTCACGGGTTCAAGTCCTCCTTTCGACCATCAGGTATATGAGCGAGCCACATGTTGTGACCCCGGCTATCACGGGGTGGTTTTTACGACGTATCTTCTCGGTTTTCCACCATAATAAGGCAATATACAGTGTGAAGTGGACAATCCGTCATCATATAAGTGAAATACCCTTGAGTAGGACGTTACACACCAATCAAACAAACAAACAAACCTTGGTGAGTTCCAGTGTACATGTTATTTACAAGCATAGGATCGTGTATGAAAAACTGTACAGTAATAATCTGTTTGGATATGATCTTAGTGTTTCAGACTGATGCAGATTTGTTTCTTAATGACCTGCCCTCTGACCTCGGTTTGTAGGCAAATCAACTGCTTTGAAATAATACAGTGCTTACCTCTAACATTTTCATGCATTTTATTTATTCCTGCTCAGTGTGTGGGGTTTGTTTTGTATCTAAAATTTTTGAGGAAATACGATCCCTTTTGGGACTATTTTTTGGCTATTTGCCGTAAAGTTTAAATATTTGAAAATATATTACCGGTATACATCAACCATGTATATGATGGACCTGTAACCTTGGGTTTGCATATCAGACCTTCTAAGCTATATAACACATCTCTCAGAGATTCCTTTTTCCAAGTATCTGAGGGAATCAGATTTTTTTCTCTCTTTTCATTTATTCATAATATATGAGGGAGTCATTTGAAGGGACTCTTCAATGCTTTTGCAACCATTACAATGATTTTGCTTAGTTTGATCTAAGTTTTTTCATTGAATTATTTAAGTCAGGCATTTTTCTCATATGAGTGGCCCGCAGCTGTGGCTCAGTGGTAGCGAGTGTGCTTCCTGAACTGAACATGCTTCGATTTACCGTTCACAGGTTTGAGTCTGCCTTTCAACCATCAGGTATATGAGCGAGTCACATGTTGTGGCTCCGGCAATCGCGGGAGTTGTTTTTACAAGGTTTTCTCCTGGTTTTCCACTGTAATAAGGCTGTGTACAGTGTGATGTGTGAAGTGGACAATCCATCACCATATAAGGGAAATACCCTTGAGCATGACGTTAAACACCAATCAAACAAACAAACATATGAGTGAATTACCACAGATGTTTTTAAAAACCTATTTGACTTCCATATTATCAGGTCTATGGTACAGCAGGGATGGGTAAAGTCATTTAAGGGTCGGAATAAGCCCCCTCAAATTCAATATGTCCAAGTGCGGGTGGTTAGAGGGAGCTTCATGTTGCCCTGGTGCTCTCAAAGCTAAAGGTGGGCCCGCGGCCGTGGCTCAGTGGTAGCGAGTGCGCTTCCTGAACCGAACATGCTTCGATTTACCGTTCACGGGTTCGAGTCCGCCTTTCGACCATCAGGTATATGAGTATCTCATATGTTGTGGCTCCGGCAATCGCGGGGGTGGTTTTTACGAGGTTTTCTCTCGGTTTTCCACCGTAATAAGGCTGTGTGAAGTGGACAACCCGTCATCATATAAGTGAAATACCCTTGAGTAAGACGTTAAACACCAATCAAACAAACAAACAAACAAAGCTAAAGGTGAACAGGAAGCTGATCTGTTTGTGCTGTCTGTATTGCATCCTGTTGTTGTCGTGCTGTATTAGTCCTGTCCTGTCTTTGTTTGTTGCCAGTGGTGTCGAGGGTTATTTCCTTCACCCATTGGACTGGCACATCGTCATATAAGTGAAATACCCTTGAGTACGACATTAAACACCAATCAAACAAACAAACAAACAAACCGTTTCCAAGTAGTAATCTTAAACATTTTAGTGCAAGTCGATTTCAATCAGAGCTTTGGTGAAAATACATAGATTTTTTTCATGAAATGAAGGGCTGTCAGCTCATAACTATTATTGCTTCAATTGTGTTAAACCAAAAATTAAATTTTTGTTAAATCTACTCAAACAAATTACTTCTCTTTAATGCTTCATGGATTTTTAACTTTTCAAATTATTTTCAAGGAAAAATTACAGCTATAAGAAATCATATTAAATATAGTCCTGGTGTATTTATGGATATTTTTGTTCTGGCTCGACACTTATATGCAATGTTTGGCTTTTTCAAACTTTCAGTGTTTTAAAGCAATTATTACTTATGTATATGTTTGTTTATTTATATTGGGAGATATTTCCAAGATTTTGTTTGGAATTTGAGTCCATTTATAGGTTATTATAATCCGGACAACCATTTGGCTTATCTGTGGAAATATTTATATATCCTGCTTGTGATATGAACAGTTTTCCCCACTTTATTAACATATTTATCGATTAAACATTGCTGATTTTAATGTAAGTATTTATATATTTATATATGTGATTCTGTGACTGCAGCGGCTTCTAACACAGCTTGGAAATTAAAACATATATTTTACTTTTTATATAAGTTGAGTAAATTGTGCAGTGTACAACATCACGACGAGTCACATAGAACAATGTAGTAGGTCTTTCCTCTTTAAATCCATCTGGCGTAAGGCAGTTTGTTTCATAGTAGCAATACTGTCTTGAGTTAGCACTGGAGAAAAATTAAGTATCCAATATTATGGAAACCGTTCACATCCTGGTTGTGCTAGTGTCAGTTGTTGTTAGAATACACGGCCGTCATATTAGTAAAATTCCCTTAAGCACGATGTAAAACACCAATCAAGTAACCAATCCTCTTTAAATTGGGCCATGTGAGGGAGCATTGTTCTCTGAGCTAAAGGGTAATGGGAAGCAGACTTGTTTGTGATGTTCTGTATTTATGTCCGTCATCATATAAGTGAAATACCCTTGAGTATGGCGTTAAACACCAATCAAACAAACAAACAATCTTTAAATTGGAAAAAACAAATTGCTGTCATCTATTTCGTTTTACTATTACTGATGTTTTTGTTTTACATGCTTTCTGCTTTGAGGTGTTCTGTTCTATGTTTCAACACAGATCACTTACTCCAAGTCAGTCCTGTGATTGTCCTGTATTTGTTCTGTCTTGTCGGCAGTGCTGTCGAGGGTGGTTACCCTCACCCAGTGGGCTGGAATCATAATGCCATCATTCGAATGGCAAACCTTATTAAAGTACAACATTAAACCCTTATCAAATGATCTATTACATAAAGTTTCTTAGAACTAGAGTAAAAATTCCAGTAATGTTATGGATGAAATAGTTAAAAGAACTAATTTTAATGGTCATTATCAGGCAGATAATCCTTGGCTGTCACTGATGGATAAAACTGTCTTTAGTAATTATATGCCATAACATGCATTAAGAAGCTATTTTGAGTAACAAAATTATTAAGTTGTTGTTGTAGCAGTACCAATTCTTGTTTCCCTACAGTATCAGATCATCATGACAACAGTCCACAGTTATCAGCCCGTTCTAACAGATCTGATAAACTAGAAACAGGATCCAGTAAGACAATCCTCTTTATGGTTTCACTAATACTGTGTGTGGTGATTTTATGAGACTTTAATAATCACTTTGATGTGTGGGCATACTAACGTCACTTGTAGTTTTAGGGTTGGTGCTTTACTAAAAAGGGAGATAAATCTGGTACTCCTGGAACTTTATCTCATTGATCAACAATAGCCAATAATCATTCAATTAAATGATATTGTGATTCAAAGACATGCTTTGGACTTATAATATAATTTAATTTAATGGTCTTGATGCTATTTTTAGTCAATAAGGCAATAAGATAGGTGGCACCACCAGTTCTTTAAGTAACAGAGTTATCTCCTCTTTAAGCCAATGACCAATCCCATTTTATCAGAAATGAAATTTTGCGTTTATCAGATTGGATGTCCATTAGCACACAATAAAACCCTAATCAAACAAACAAATTAAAGGTTGAAATGGTTATATAAATATCTAAGATGAGAGACAGAATCATCTTAAAATTGCATCAAGTCCACCTGTCCACCATCAGGTATATGAGTGAGTCACACATTGTGGTGGCAATCGCGGTAGTGGTTCTTAGGAGGTTTTCTCTCGGGTTTCCATCGTAATTAGGCATGGTATTGTGTGAAGTGAACTATACATCATATAAGTGAAATACTCTTTAGTATGATGTTAAACCTTAATCAAACAAACAAACAAGTCTAAGAATTGCATGTTGATGATGTTTATATGTCTTTGTTGCCTTATTTAATACATGTATATTTGTCGTTAATAACATATGTGTGAATACTAACCTTACGTTTATCTATGTTAATAACAATGTTGAAAAATTCAGTGATCAAAATATCTGATTTATACCACACAATTTGTGATATTTAGAAGTTTCGACAAAGTAACCATGACGATGACAGTGGACAGTATTTTTCTGCACTCTACATCTTCCATCACTTTTTCAGATTATATTTTTAAAAACAATTTACAGCATTTGACAAAATGTTATCATTTTATTGTCAATCTCCAGGTGATATAGATCCGCCTGTTCCAGCACCAAGATCTGCTCTGTTGGCATATCATAGAGGTACAAAGGCGATGGTTTATTTACATGTATGCAGTCTGTCATTTTCAATGCGTGTAATCATTCCCCCACGCCTAAGCACACCTAAACAATTGCTAAGAAGTGCTTCTTACTAAACATTATCCTTTTTTTAAAAATGGCCGACTGTATATTTGTAGGCCGCTAACTATAAAACCAAATGGTGTTTATTGGTTATCAAGGTGTCGGTCGATCAAATCTTTTTCAAAGAAATTCAAAACAAACAATACTAGTAAAAAATCATCTGGTATAATACAGTGTTAATTTTAAAAGTTTAAATATTATAAAATGATAGATAAATCTAGTTTAGTAATGAACCTGCAGAAAGCTGTTATTTAGGTACGGTTAACTTTCAGTGACATTAGGCCCATGGCTGTGACTTAGTGGTTAGCTACTAATTCTACTTCAATGTACCATTCACAGGATTGAGTCCTTATGTCAATCATCTGGTATAAGTGAAATACTCTTGAGTATGACGTTAAACACCAATCAAACAAACAAACAAACAATCATATAAGTGAAATATTCTTGAGTATGACAAACAAACAAACAATCATCTATATATTTTGGTTTTTGGTGTTTTCTTTCCTGAAATTAAAAATTGTAGTATGAAAAAAACTATTGTTTTGGTTGTGGTTTACACTATTGTCAGTTGCTTTCATTATGGGGAATTTTGAATTTTGGTGGTTTCTGGAATCTCATGGTTAGTGGAATAAAAACAAAATGATAAATTTGGTGAGATATGTATTTGGTTATTTTTATTTATTCTATCTTTTATTGGTTATTTGAAATTGGTGTTTTATGGAATAGATACTTCAAGTTTTATTGTAGGGTAAACATGTTCAAGTGCCTTATGCACCATGTTGTTTGCTTAGTAACAGCATTATTTAATTTGTTAATTTTCACGTATGTTAACGGCTCTTTTTATTTGTGAATTATCTTTTTTTTATTTTATTGTACACAACCATTCCCATTTATTTTCATACGTTAACTTCTCTAATACGCAATAAACAAATTGTTAAAGCGTTTGTTTAGTCACTTATTAAGTCACAATGGCTAAGCATGGTGTTTATATGAAACCTTTATCGTTTTTCTACCTTTGACTTTCAATCATTTTTGGTCACCCACATCCATGGCTTACTGGTAATGTGTGCGCTTACTTTTCCTACTTCGATTTACCATTCACGGGATCAATTTCATCAGTTGACCGTCAGGTATATGCATGGGTCACTAATCATCACACTAATTTAATAGCACACTGTAATGTACATTGTTTTTTCAATATTAGTCTTCAAAAAAAAGTTGTTGTGTTAAAATATATTTCTGTCTCAGATTGTTTGGGGGGTGAAAAAAGAGTTTGCCAATCTAAAGTGTCACAGATATCTCTGCTCAATATATTTACACATTTGTTTTACCATTTACAATTTACACCCTAATGTTCAATTTTTGCATGTGTCAACAGGTTGCCCAAGGGCTTGGGACAACCTACATGGCATTTTTTGTCCCAAAGGACATGTAGGAAAAATACTAATTTTTAACCCCTGTAAACCATCAGGTATATGAGTGAGTCACATGTTGTGGCTCCGGCAATCGTTTGGGTGTATTTTTGCTGATTTTCTACTTTAATTAGGCAAGGAACAGTGTGAATTGGACGATCTCTGGTCCTATAAGTGAAATACCCTTGAGTACACTGTTAATCCCCAATAAAAAGTACCTGTAAGTAAAAAACTGCTATACTAATCCGCAGATTATTGTGTTAATAGATGATAGTACCCCACCAAAACCAGCTGCTCGTAAAAGAACCGATGACAGAGTTCGCTCCCCTGTGGCTAGCCGAAAGACTAAACTGACAGAACCAAGGAATCTCAAGGTGAGACATGGAAACGCGGTATCGGAATATCATCCAAAAAAAAAACATACTTAATTTTGTATCACTGGAAGTCTTCCAAGTAGGTAGGGAACCTCGTATGTGCCTATATCAATGGCATCCTGTTCGGCTTTTTTGGAGGGAGGACCCTTTAGCGGACATTGTTTGAAATCATGGGATACCATGTTTAGTTTAGATCCAGGTATTGTCAATGGAACCTCGCATGTGCCTATATCAATGGCATCCTGTTCGGGCTTTTTTGGAGGGAGGACCCTTTAGCTGACATTGTTTGAAATCATTGGATACCATGTTTAGTTTAGATCCAGGTATTGTCAATGAAGTCTTA
This sequence comes from Mopalia ciliata, assembly GCA_034783835.1. Classification (NCBI taxonomy): domain Eukaryota; kingdom Metazoa; phylum Mollusca; class Polyplacophora; order Chitonida; family Mopaliidae; genus Mopalia; species Mopalia ciliata. The sequence goes on along the minus strand of JAVFBW010140300.1, from coordinate 1,046 downwards.
CGCCTTATTGACGATACAGCTATGTCCTGTCCGTTATGGCAGTTTCGAAAACCCAGGTCACTGGCTGTCTAAAATAAAAATAAAAAACAGTCTGTATAAAGATTAAAACAAGAAATGACTCCTAGATGATTTTGATTAAACGTTTCAAAGAAAATCTGTTTTGAGGCAATCCTCGACAAACGAGCATTCTTTTGTCGGTGGCTATAAGCTAGGATATTTACTGAGATTATGGATGTGGAAACACAGGGGTGGTTTTTACGGGGTTTCCTTCCCGTTTTCCACTGTAATAAGGCTAGGTACAGTGGGAAGTGGACAATTCGACGTTAAACACCAATCAAAAAAACAAACAATATAGATGTGGAGTAATGGACAGTTATATTCTTTTAGGGTTTGTACAATACATGAAACACCATTTTTCTAATGGGCTAATTTTTGTGGGCGGTTGAAGGAAGCTTCATGTTGCCCTGATGCTCTCAGAGCTAAAGGGGAACAGATGGTGTCACAGGTGGTGTCTGTATTGCGTCCTGTATTTGTCCCGTCCTGTCTTTCTTTGTTGCCAGTGGTGTCGAGGGTGGTTTCCTTCACCCATTCGGCTGGCACATCATCATATAAGTGAAATACCCTTGAGTACGACATTAAACCCCAATCAATCAAAAAAACAAACAAACACTTTTGTGAAATCTTTTCTTAAATAATTGTTTTATTTTTCATCAAATTTGTAATGGAATCATTAATGATATAGATATGTTGATATTTAATGCAATCATTAAAATCATTAAAACGATTGATCGAGTGATTTAGTTTATTGCTTCCTATGTTAACAGGACTGGACCCATGTTTTCCGTAAAGGATGTTTTTTCCTGGAAGATGACGCCAGTATTGTGAGTCATCAGTATTTCCTCCAACTACCTAAAGACTCCAGTGTTTGGTTTACCATACAACCATATAAAGTTCCCTCAGGTTGGTAAATAGGGGGGTATCTTGGTTTTGTGGGGGAGGGGGGGGGGGGGGGGGGGGGGTGTGATTTTAAGGTGTAAAATGTTGAA
>JAVFBW010140289.1:0-12987 GCA_034783835.1 Mopalia ciliata | reverse complement strand
AATCACGGCCAGATACTTACCTCTTTATATTACGGCTAAGCCACTTGGACCTGGACAACGAACCCTAACATTGAATAAAAAGAGCTGACAGAGAGGAAAGCAAATGAGACATGACCAAGGTTCGTTGTTCACGCACTATGTATACCAAGGGGCGCAACTCTTTCGTGAATTGTTATGCCGTTGAATCAGGTATGCGAAAGGTCAAATCTGCCAGGAAGCCGATAACACCGAATTATTTATACAAGTACGTTGCATCTTTCACTGACATTTCTGAGAAATTTCGAGTGGGTATTGTTTAATTCCCTATCCTACATTATATTAGATTTTTAATGTTGAGGTGATGTATTCTTATTGTAGGGCTTTAGAGAAAGAAAGATTTGCTTGCTTCCATAGGTATGCGAATTCTGCTTTCTTTCTATACCATCAGATTAACAAATAAATATATAGATTTACATACAGGCCCTGTATTACTTTTTTGAAAGCATACCATAAGTATGAAAGCAAATATTAAGACACACGTGTATACTGTTAAAGTGTTAGGGTAAAAAGGGCCAATATGGACTGGTGAGGCAAAACGGCTTGTTCTTAGATTTTTCGATTTTGGGGGGATTTTTTATTTTTTATTTTTTTTTTTTTTTGCACTACGCTTAGTTCTATGTTACATAAAATTCTTAAACTGGCTAAAGGAAAAGTTTAGAAAAGCTTCTGTCAGCATAAATGTATTTTATAAATCTGACATTTTTTAAAATATGATATAATAATAACCCCAAAGTTTTGCCCCACTTTCCCCTAATTGTGTGTCATTAATTTATCACTTCTGACAAAGAACCTTTAGTAAATAGGCCTATGCCTACACCCAGAACTTACGTCATAAGCCTATATAATGTCTGTTGATTTTCCATCCGAGCAAATCACTATAAACTTCATGATCATAAATTTTAAAAACCACTCCATAATCGAGTTTACTTCATGATTGGGTTCTTAAATGTAGTTGCTGTGGTATATATACGATTGGAGCTGCCAAATAAATAGCGTAAATCAAAAGCACGCATTATACCCTTTAGTAAAAGTTTGTTTGTTTGTTTGTTTGTTTGTTTGATTGGGATTTCACGTCGCACTCAATGGTATTTGATGACGATGACGGATTCCCAGACAGCACACTGGCGTTTTCAAAACGTTGACATGTGGTTGATATGGTTGATTCTTGGTTTACAGTTTGATTTATATAACGTTAGTAAAACGTTGATAAATGTCTTCATTGATATCTTGGTTTCATTTTGAAATAATTTCTCCATAAACGTGAATAAAACTTTAAAAACTGGTTTGTAATAATTATTGGTTTTAATGTTTTGAAATGGGTTTGTGTAGAACGTTAATAAAAACGTTCATATGAAGTTTGCCTAGTTTTAGGTTTGGGGTTTATAAAAACGTTTTCCATGGATGACAAAGTTAACAAAGTTTGGGGTTTAAAATATAATTTTCAAGTTAACGTATATACTGAAAAGGAGCTAGAAAATATGTTATTTTTAAATGAAATATTTAATATATATAGTTTACACCCTGAGCGTTTTGTTGTAAAGCCATTCTAAACGTTTTACTTGTTTATCTTCTTAGTGTAAGGCTATATCACACTTAAATGTCACTGACCATCCGTGATTTCATGTTTATAGTTGTGGTGTTAGGAAATAATCAACGGCTCATTCACTTTTACCAACTGGATTGTTGAATTCTCGGCTAGTCTTTACTTCACACGTGCCATCTACTTATATTTCAGTTTTTAAAAAACCATAGTAAACCAGATTAAATCAATGCCAGAAATAGTTTTCTCATTTCGGTTCGTAACAGAACTAAACGATCGAGCAGCGGAGATACATTGATGTTGAGGGCCAATGCTGTATATAGATACGCAACAATTAAGATATGAAAAAAACGACAAAGAACCCAAAAACAAAAATAGAAAACCAAATTTCGGATGTCACGGAATTTTACGAGCTGCGGAGATACCTTGATATATGGAGACTGAATCTGAATATACATTCACTAAATGAAATACTCGAAACGGAACAAAAAAGTGCATAAAATCATCTAATATTGCAAAACAAATCTATTAATCTATTCAATATATATATAATCGAATACAAGTAAAAATGAAAAAAAAAATCAGATATAAGCGAATTATACCAGCTGCGGAGTTACCTTGATTTGAGGGTCAAAGCTGTATGTATAATCTTTAAATTAAACAATAGCTAATATATATTCAATCTCGCCAAAAGCAATACTGATATTGATAAACAATAGTCCGTATATGAAAGCGGAGATATGTGGCATGGTCTGTTTGGGCCGCACTAGATACTCGCATGTGGCCATTTTAAGAAAAGGGATTAAATACATTTTACTAATTGTATTTCATTTATTTACTTATATATGCTTTTAATATTTGTTATTTCGTATTGCTATTATCACATTTATTTAACTGTTAACAATAAACCTCTAAGATTATAAAAGATATATTACACGTATTTGTATATATATATTTACAGAAAACCAAGATAAACGCAAATCTATATATATCCCGCAAGAAAATAAGACCGAATTTGCTGCACCCATAAAGTAAAGATCGTTTAACAGATCAATACCAAGTTAGATAAATATTTGATTACTTGAGCTCTGCGTCAAACATTAAAGGCGACTACAGTGTGAAGACCTGTAGGCTATCCTTGTGCTCACTAAGAGCACTAATACAGGCACAGACTCCCAGCTCATATGTAACTGCAAGTCTCAAAGGGATATAAAACAACAATAATGTGACCCGTTCTCTTTCCCAATGAAGCAGGAGTTTTTTAATGAAGGCTCTGTGTCAGAGTTGTTAGAAATGTATTGTATAGAGCTATTTCTTGTTAAAATATAGAAATGCTTACACTTGGAACCACTGCACGGGAAGCGACCCTAAAACTACGATTTCAACAACATTAGCTGGATTAGGTATAAGGAAATATATTCAATAATATCGAGCAACGTATTTCAAAATAAACAATTTATTTTTGTTGATATCTGCTTGAATCGCTTTTTTTGTTGGTTTTTTTAAATATAATTGATATAAAATAGTTGCGATGATACCACATACATGTGGTTACATGTCACAGGTAACTGTGTATAATTTTGCAGTCCAGCTATTCCACGGACTATACCTGAATGCATGGGCGTTTATAGATTAAACCACTTAGATTAAGATGTATAAGCACAAACCTTGAAATGTATGTTGGCTTTGGCTTTCCTACTTGTGTAAACACGCATGTGCAAGAAATACACCTTGGGTTTTTATTTTGTTCTGACTAAAGCTCTTCGATGTGACAAAAAACCTTTGTATTTTAAGCAAACACTCTGGCTAGAATGGAATTTCGATACAATAATATTCGTGTTTGCCTTCAAAGAGTTAAAAGTTATGGCGTTCAACATATACTTGTACAACACACATTGTCCGCAATATTTTCTTGTGAAACTATATAGCTGAATTCGGGCAATGACTATATTTGGTTGAGCAATCCCATCTGTTTCTTAACCGCTGGAGGAAAATAAAACCCTGAATTCATTCTCACGTCCAAAACATATACAGACGTATAATATTGTCAAATTATGAAAAGGTGGCTATTTTGTTTTATGGAATTCGGTGATACCCATTACAACAGTGAATTTGTTCTCAAATTATCACATACGTAAATATTGTCAAATTATGCAAAGGTGGCCATTTTGTTTCGTGGAATTTGGTGATATCCAGTACAATCAGTGAATTTGTTCTCAAATTATCATGTCTACATCACATTATCAAATGGCAATCTTTTTTGTGCGTAATTTGGTAAATATCAATCCCATCCTTCATCTTTATATATAGAAGAAAGGTAAATTTCAAGTTAATCGGCGAACTTGTTCTCAAGCTACCTCACGTTTCGTTTCATTTCATTTCATTTGTATTGCTCCAAAGTTGTAAAGAGCGAAGCAATCGCATACCAATGTATAAATACAATATACAATCTTCAGCGGGAACTACACCCCAATGAAGGGGCTTATTCTATACCATGATAAGTACAACTGGAGTGTTTGTTAATTACTATTAGAATATAACAAACACAGAATACACATAAATATATTTACAACTTTTTTCGATCTTACTCAGTAAGACATACAGTGAAATACAAATTTCATATTTGATTTTGTTTTGTGTTACAGCTCAAAAAACAAGTAGGCGTGAATGCTGTAAAATTATGCACTGGAAGACAAATTATTTTTAAAAATTTGGTGAAATGCAGTCTCATATGTTGTCTTAACAGGATGAATGATACATATAAAAACTTTGAAGTTAATCGGTAAATTTAGCATCTCCACAAACATTTGTGACGGACAGACGTAGCATTTCTAAGCCCCCAGTAGATCATGTCAGATAGTTATAGTGTAAACATTATGTCTTCTTACACAAATAATTGGAAGAAACGTATGCTACGCCAGGTTCTAGCCATTTAAAATCTGAAACCTGAATTGCACAGAGACGCAGTACATCCGTTACCCAAATTAGGAACCTAGCTCTAATAAAAGTTATTTTTATTAACCCCCTCTCCCCCTCACATCATATTCACCCATGCTTTATTATTGATAGCTCCTTATACCAAGGGTAGCCGTACTAATCATGCTGAATCTTTTTTCGTTTGCTATCGTAATTTATTTGGTAGCATGCATGCAAGCATGTATATCTTCATGCTACTAGTTTTGTTGTCCTTCTACATTCTAATGTTTACAAACCAAATTTATTTTCTTTGTGTTTATCTCTCTATTCTATCACATTATGAAGCAAGCACAGATTATTGCCTTGTCAGTGTAGTATAGGTTACTACTTTTTTGGTTGCTACTTTTTTTAAACTTAATCCTCTTATTATATATGCAGCATGTTAGATATCTTATCTATGGTTATGCACCACACTGTTCAACAGAACATTAGACCTTGTTTATTTAGCTACTTTATCATACTGTTATATAGCTTCACCTCTCCTATTTTTCTTTAGTCAATTTTACACCTGATGAAGACATATGTTGTTCCAAGTCCACATGATAACGATTCTCTTACTGAATAACACTTGGTTCACCTGGCCGTCGATAACTGGAAAAATTTTCACTCACAGGTGAAAGTCGTAGGGAAGCTACCGATGTGTTTCTTACCTCAACTGGTTTAGAATTGGTGAGGTGAACATAATTTCATTTTATAATCTACTGTATACTATAGATGTTCCAGTTAACAGACAATCGATGTTTTATGTATGCTATTACCTAAATAAACTTGCTTTCTTTTGTTGTAGTCCAAGCCCAAAAGCATGACGGGAAAAAACACGCTCTCTCTTCCTTCGCTTCTTTTACGTTTGGAGCCATGGCTGTGAAAAAAGGAGCCGATAAATTTAATGCGAGAAGGATGTCGAAAGTAACTCAGAAAGAACAGACGAACACCGAAACCAACGAAGCTAAACCAAATGATGACGTCCAAAAAGACATTGAAGGCGCAATATTAGAAAATATAGAGGCTGACTTGCCAAAATCGATTTCTGGAGACAGTGCTCTTTCGCTTTCTCTAGATGCAGAACAAAATGACACCACATCAAGAAACGGACACGAGATTGGTACCTTTTCCAAGAACGATAACCCTTGCTCGACTACGATTACACAAAGTACAGAGTGCTCAAAGAATGTTTATGAATCTGTGCTTGCCGCTAATGACAAATGTAAATCCCCCGACGCAGAAAATAAAAACCAAACGCAAAATGACGGAACAGAACACACGACTGTTGTAAATATTCCTGAACACCTTGACAAAAACATTGCATCGAAAACAGATCATTCCTCCCTTCAAATTACTTACTCCGAATCTCATTCGAGAAAACGAGTTGTGAAACATGACTGTGAAAAACTTGGACATGATAATCTTTGCTTTGAAGATGATGATTCACATACTAAACTGTGATTAATAGTTCCCGCGTGGTTTGGCGTGAATTTCGTAATGTGAATCAGAGATGAAATCCATTGGTGAATGAATCTGTTTATGTATATACTTACTGGGTAAATGATCGATGTAGATTTGTTGAATATTTTACCAGAAGATCGTGTCTGGTATGACTCAATCCTGGCTACCTCAGTTTTCGATCGAGGGTTTAATCAGCTTAAATAAATCAGCTTCGTGAGCCAAGCGTAGAACATAGGTGTAGTAACTTTAGCACAAGAGACTCCTTCATCGTTTTATATGGGACAAATAGTGTGTGGTAGAGCACTGATATTGGGCGACTGTAGTTATATGACTGGTTATATGTACCTTTCGTATGGAATTGGGCCACAAGGCTGCTATCCAGTTTTATATGTCATGGTGTCACTACCGTAGGTGTAAAAAAACGGATAATAGGGTAAATTATATATATGTATATTTTCAAAAAACTAATCACACTGGCACAGGGGTCGATTAATAAACGACAATCTGATGCTCTAGATAACCTCCCTGGGCCAAGTTCCTCAACAGACATTTATCTCGAGTTATTATGAGTAACCTACAGATATCTCGAGATAAGGTAATGACTTTGTCAAATACATATAAAGATATGTCAACAATGTGAAACTATCATGCAAGGGTTATTAGGAGTATCACTTATTATCCCATCAGCATATTATATCGTAGAGTTAATGTCATCACGGCATCCGTCCGTCCGTCTGTCTAGAAGGCGTGAACAAGATATAAAGAATAACACTGAACACAGATTTTTTCCAATTTTGGAAACACATTGGTCTTGCACTAGACTACAATCCTACTTCAACTGGGGCCATTCCAATTAAATTTCGGGTTTCTATGGCAACATAATGATATTTAATATTGATAATAGTATACCAGACGTCGTGAACACGTTTAAAACCCTAGTGCTTAACGCATGAATTTCAAATATTTGAAACACATTGGTATTGCACTAAATTACATTCTTAATTAAAACGGCAAATTTTTAGTTTTCATGGCAACATAAATCTTCTTAGATTTCCAACGTGAATGGATATCCTTTTTATGTGGTCAGATTTCTGGAGGCACAGTTAGCCGCGTTCTTCGTGAACATGTCGACTTGACAATATTATCAAAACGATAACAAAAAAAAGGTTTTATTAAGGAGGGGGTAGGGAGGGGGGGGTGGTGTTTGAATTAATTTTCAATCTTAATATATTTAAGAAAGCCTGAATTATAGCTTTTTGGATTACCCTCTATCCGAATTCTTTTCAGTTCTATGGGTACCTTTTTATTTGCTAATAAACGGTTCTTGAGCCCAGCGATGAATGAGTACCAAACCACTGCAATGATCTTGATGATATTCAATATATGATCATATTGATCGAAAAAATAGCCATCAGTCTCCCAGTATGTGCAATATAGAAACGGGCGTAATGGAAATCATATCGATCTAATTGATATTTGATATCAAGGACTGTTTTGTTTGATTTGTGTTTTACGCAGCGTTATCAATGAAACCGCCCAGTAATAGTATAGTTCACTTGATCACCTGGCAAAACGCCATAGTCTTCCAGGTGATGAGTTTTATGCGGACAAACTAAAAATTATACTGAGAACGTTCTTAAAATGTAATATTCGAAACCTTATTCAGTTCGAGGTTATTTTTTAGATAAACATTAATTTGCCGTTATAGCCTCGAGGTATTTATAATCTTGAGTATGTAATCCTGGTTTTCCAAGATATATACATAAATAATGTCAAAAAACTTTCTGTTGAAATAGAACAGCTAGGGATTCCAGCAAGATGTAAATAGTCCAAAGATTACAACAATTCTAAAACTTTCTTCTCTTTACCTAGTACCCTTGATCAAACGTAATCAGTGTTATCAAAACAGTATATGTGGTATGATTATGTTAATCAGTTGAAAAGCATATAATCCGTGCTAATCAGATAATTAAGTATAATTATTATTGAAATATGTGTGTATAAGATACGAAATATTGATTTGTATATATAATTGTGTTGATAAATTTGAGTGTATTATTTGTAAAACAAATATTTTTCATAGCCTTGTACGTGAAACCATCCTTTTTTAGGAAACAAAAAGTTTGAATAGCGCTATGCTTAAAGTTGATCATGTATTATTGGTCATTTGTATCACTATGCAATTACAATATTATTAAGTGTAACGGTTGAATGCGGGCAATTTGTTATTGTTCAAAACTCACCTTGAATACGTATCTGTGCAATTATATTAGAGCAATTCGTTTCGAAACTGAAAGCCATCGAATCTGTATGTTAAGACAAATAAATAAATTATATTTACTACGATAAATCCGAATTGTGTTTTTATTTTGTCTGTATTGAGAGCCTTCCACATCATTTACTTGATAAACTCATATATAAACTGTTTGATAGATGTCGATATATTTGTCTGTGTTTTCAATGCAGATCCCATTCTATATAAGTGTTTGTTTATAGGTATCCAAACTGCTATCGAGAAATATTGTTTTCTAAATAAGCGATTTGGTCAAATGTTACACATTATTTCAGAAATTATTTCACTGATTATTGTAATACTAGCTGTGGAGGATGATGGGGGAATTGTGAAAAAAGAGATAGTTCAAACCGACCCAGGCCGAACTGTCATACCTACACGTAATTGAAATCATGAATGGGTGTTCTTTGCTTTAACTTGCGCCCAGCGGACTTATAGAATTCGCGTGATGGAACACGTTAAGTGTTTCAGTTTGAAGCAGATTAAGGCGGTGGTGAATTAAAACACAACAACTAATCATAAATTTTAAAAAATATGCATTTGACAAGAGCCTAAGCGTCTTCCAGTGACCATCTGCCAACATGAGTTTGGCTATCGTTGCCCATACGTATAGCTTTACATATTGCCATTTAGATCCGATCACAATTCTAATACTTAGAAAGACGTCCGAAATCAAATGAAAAAGTGAAAATAAAGACATAGAAATCTGGGAAATTACATAACACCAGTAACTGTTTATTTCCATCCCACTTTAAACATTTAGTCAATGTAACAATTTTTACATGAGCATTTATATCCTTTATTGACATGAATATATACATCACAATTTGAAATAAATTACAAAATATTCACAAACCTATATACTTGTATCATTCTTTTATCAATAACAGGGTAATCATATATCTCAACTCAAAAGACTCGAGTTGAAAACAAACAATTTTTATTACCAATTACTAATTAAACGCTGAATTTGATGTAAATTTAATAGTAACTCCGCTTACTTAATCCTGTGGCAATTCGTGATGAAGATAGACATGTGAATTTAAAGAAGAAAAAAAAACAGTATTTAATTTAGGAATCGTTGTACTTTGACAAGAACAGAAAAGTTAACTAAGGCTGACTACAATGTATATTATAAGAAGATTATGTTGCTCACTAGATAAGGTACAAGATCGAGAGACATTGAAATAAATGTGTTACTATGGATTACAATCTAATGAGACAGATCAACAATGAAAGCACATTAACGTCCGCTTAGATTAAATATAACAACACTACACCGTTATTGTTCGAACATATTGTAGTATGTAATGTTGTAATCTGGGGTCAGTTCATGTATTCTAACATGTATCGTCTTCGTTCAGAATCTGCTAACAAACACTACATAATAAAGATTATTATTTTATTATTAAGATAACACTAGATCAGCTGCCAATCCTGCTCCGGCGTGGTTTATCATTACATATTAAATTTATGTTTTCATATTGACATATTTGACTAATAAAGATACTTCATATATCTCTGTTCTACATTGTTTAAGAGTAAACCCTACTGGACATAACTTGATATACAATCTCAGTGTCTCCAGACTACCACTATAGGTTATTAATGAAATGTTGTGTGGTTTACCCTCTTTGACAGTAGCCATGTTTTAACAGTTACTGTATCTACAGTTCAATTAACACTAACAACAAACTTAACATGTTCAAGGCAATACCCGGAAACAACACAAACCAGCTGCTTGTATGTATCCTTTAATAAATAAAAACACGTATTTACACTTAGATATTTAAACTGGGATCTCCACAGGCCATGAGAAAAATAGCAAATTAGATCATGTGTGTGAGTTTCAGAGGCTGATCTTACTGTCAGTTATGTAGTGCCCGACTACCTCGATAACCTCCATAGGAAATGGTTTAACATACCTTTGTAAACAAGCATATATGAGACAGAGTGTAGCTGCCAGTTACAATCGATATTCAAATAAAAAGAGTTACATTTCAACATTTCTTGTGTTGAAAAGACCGTGGCAAAAAAGGAATTTATATACGTTATTTAGTTATTTTTTTTCAACAAAATTCATGATAAGGCCTTATCCTGATCTGTTTCCATTTTTGTGCATCTTCAAAACATTTTAATGTGTACAAGGGCTGTCATAACAGTTATATAAAAATACAGTTGTTTTCACAGTCGGTTGCTGTGCGAATCCAACTAGTACATGGTGCTTATGAATCGAAACTGTATTGTTTGTTGGATAAGAACACAGCCCTGAAATTCACATTAAATCCATCGTAAAGTAGTAAAGTGCTTCTTGAAAAATTCTGGTATGCCCCAAAACATGGATACAAATAATCAGATTGTTTAATCAGTGTAAATATGGTTAAAATATACAGTTGGTGTACCAGAACCGTGTAGGTTAAACTCACTAAATACAGTTCACAAACACCAAAGTCCAGTTCTTGGACATTTTACACTAGATCACGTCGAACTCGTTCAAACACATTTTATTTTAAAGGCATTGGAACAAATTTGAGGCAGACAGCATTGGGCAGGGTGGGTTATAAGCGTCATATTTATTTGAGGTAATCAGCTACTTTAAAAACACAAATGAATAGACCCTGTCAATTCTAAATTGAAGATCAAAATCTTTAGATTCGTTCAAAATGTTTAACACACACATGTGATTATATAATTTTGGACAATGCTTGGCTGAATGGTAAGATGACTTTAGGGGTGTTATTTGATGTATCTGACAGAAACTGAAAACAGACATCGTCTAAGAAACATGTTATATTTTTTTTATCCAAAAGATAAAAGGAGAAATGAAAGAATTTATATAAAAGTCAGACTTTACAGATGTACAGAATGTTGAGACCAAAGAATAAACAAATTTGTTATCCCAATGAGACCGTAGATACACTGGAGGATGGTCCTTAAGCGTAAATAAAGATATCATACATAGTCCAGTATAACAGTCCCGTCCCCCCGGATTTTGTTCCCAGCTCACTTATAGTCAATGTGATTCGCTTGTCGACACAAACAGATAGCGAAGATGATCCCAGCCACCTGCAAAAAAAGAGATAATCATTCTTATTCTATATTACCATTTTTTAAATCTTTTTTAAAAATTGACTATCTTTGAATAACGCTGATTTAGCAATAAAATCATTCCATAAAAACCGTAACAAAACAATTTTATCTGGTAAACAATGTTTTACCTGTTTGATAATTTTTTCTAGTAAATGGCCATCCAGTAAAGTGCTAAGCTGTTCATTTGACACAGTACTTCTTGACATAATATATTTTGAATAAAGGAAGAGAGAAAAAATTGAAGATACAGACAGAAGAGCAGAGGGACAGCGTCGGTGACCCAAAATATAGACTTGATAGAAGAAATATATATTTCAGTAGGAGGCAACCCAATGCAAAGACGTTAGAACCTAATTATTTTGTTGTTGTTATTTCAGAAATGCTCAATAATATTATTCTTTTTAACATAATTATGTTTAAAGCATGCAAATCTCTTATGTATAATTAGTACGTATTCTACTTGAAAATATACGTAAGAGGTAAAATAAAATGTTTATTTAATTATGTGAATACTTTCAAATATGTATAAAAAAAAATTAAAATTAAAAAGTCAAACATCTACAAAACAGCTTCACTCATGAAATAAATTTAATAACGTTTGTATCTATAGTGTATGTGCAGAATTTTACGACTAGGTAAGATTTTTTAGAACAGTTTTTAGATTCAGTATTTTCGTTATTTTGGGTTAACACTTTCTTAGTTTGAACAGATTCTAATTCAGAAAATTCTGCAGGTTGAAACCCGTCCGGGAATCGAACCCTCAGAGTTATAGGCACCGAATCGCCAGCAGTAAAAAATTATTCAGTCTTTAGATTCGTTTAAATTGGGATTATCGTGTATAACACATGTAGTATTTGTCAAACCTCTGTGTGTGGGGCTTTTATTTTTCAAATTACGAATATATTCTGACTAGTGTTGGAATTCTTCAAACTCACTTCCCTTACCACACACACACTGTCTTTGGTTACTCAGTCAAGATTCCAGAAAACACTTGTCAAAACTGGAACCAACTCAAACTGTATGATATAATGTGTTATACCAAAATTACGAAAATACTGTTATATTCTTTTCAACAAATGGCCAACTTGTACTGTAAATTTAATTAAATTCAAAAAACGCAATTTGATTGTGAACAAATCGTTTATAGATGGATTCCTTGAGCATTTACAAAATAATTCCAATTGCCTTTTCAATTTTACATCAGTGAAAACTATTTTCAAATTATGTTTGATAAGCTGTAGATGTAGGAAGAAGTGATTAAACAGCTTGACATACAAACAGGAATGTAGTTTTTAATAATTTATAGGCAGCGGGTAAAACAAAAATTCCATTTCCACTTCATCCATTGTATATAAGTTAAATAAAAAATCATTTCCAACATATCTACCAGTTTAGAAATAATAGATTGTGTGATACTTTTCAAATCGATGCACAAAATACTGTGAAATTGGAATTAATACATATTTTGATTTATATTAAACTAATTTCCAAATTTCTCAGCCAAAAAAGAAAACTATCGACAGCTATTGTAATAACTTGTTTGAGTGGCATTTAGAAGTTGGGATGATAACATAATAAGTAAGACTTTATGGATTTTCAACTTCTG
>JAVFBW010140278.1:0-12990 GCA_034783835.1 Mopalia ciliata | reverse complement strand
GTATTTTTGTCTGTCGTCATATAAGTGAAATACCCTTGAGTACGACGTTAAACACCAATCAAACAAACAAACAAACCCTTTAATACCATGTCATTATCAGGGTATCCGTAGGACATAACAAGGCCTGCGGCCATGGCTTAGTGGTAGCGTGTGCGCTTATTTATCCTGCTTCATTATACTGTTTCCTCTTGGTTTTCCACCATAATTAGGCAAGGTACAGTGTGGAGCGGACAATCATGTGATATAAGTGAAATACTCGTGAGTACAGCATTAAACCCCAATCAAACAAACAAACAAGCAAAACATAACTAGCTATCTTTAAAAAGTTTGTAACTGAATACATGTATATATATCTCTGGGGCTTTTGGAAAGCTATCCCAGCAAAGCCTCACCAGATTGCAATTATATCTTTTCTGATAAATTTTATATTACTGTAATTAGTAAGTTTTCAACCCAATAAATGTCCAATACCAACTGAAGTATATCATTTTGTTTTATAATTTTTGTGGTACTCTAAATATTGAAGTATTTGGAACTTGAATAATCTTTGTTTTTTAAAAATCAAATGAATGATGGTTTAATACATCATTATTAATCAGACTTTAATCACTTAGTGTCAAAAATGCGATCCCTCAGTATTAAAAATATTCAATTGATTGTTTGTTTGTTTGATTGTTGTTGAATGCTGACTTCAGATTATTTCCCTCACATGACGGCTGGTCAGTCTAATGGGTATAGGAAACCACCCTCAATACCACTAGCAACAAACAAAGACCAGATGGCAGTTATGGCACTAATACATGACAATCACAGAAAGCAAAACAAATTAATCTATTTGCTTCAAACTTGCAATACAGCTTTTAATTTTTGCGTTAAAAGGATTTTATTACATTCCACAAAATATATCAGACACAACCTATCCACCAAAGCATATTTTGTGCTATTCAATGCTGTGTGTTCTGTGAATGTCAAAAAGAAATTCACAGATTAAATTTATATTTTAATTGTAGGTTCTTTCTGTTACAATAATGGATGGGATTGCTTTCTACAAAAATAAAATTGCAAACATCGCAAATTTCATAAGTGAATATGGCTGTTATTATTTAAATTTTATTATATACACGAATATGTCTTGAATATAAGTGGACCAATTGTCTTTAAAGATATAAGCTTGATTTAACTCCTACCACAGTCAGGATTGCTTGAGTGATAAGCACCATGTTCTTCACTCTTTGAAGTTAGGAACTCATCTTAAATCTAAGTGGGAAAAGATGGTTTGACCAGGATTGTAAGAATATATATTTTTTTTCAAAATGACCCAAAAGCTAGGGACCTGTTTTCAACTCTTTACGGATTTATTGTATACAGATGTACATAAGTACACTCAATCCTATTCTCGCAAGAGTTTCTATAGTGAATGAGACTAAGACAACTCTCGTAGGCTATGCCATGCCATCGCACATTTATTTCCCCCAATATTTGGGGCGACCTATCAGGCACACACCAGCAAATAAAAGAAGTGCAAAACAAGATGGCCTGGTGTATCTTAGAGTCAATGTCTCAACGTAGGAAGTAGAATTGATTTTATTTTAGAATGGAGTACACTATATAAGGGGAAATAACTCTTATTACTGTACAAATCAACAATAACTGTGTCAATATGGTTTACTCCAAGTTGTCTTGTTGAGCTGTCAAGCAGACATCTAACCCAGTCAAAGAAACAGACTCCTTGAACAAACAGATACTCTCAGGCTTGTTTTCTATGCTGATTGACTGGTCAATTACTTTTACCACCTACAGCCTTCTTAACATTCTTTAAGCTGTCGCAACAACAACTTCGCAGCTCCGAGCTGTTTGATCATTTTAATTTTCTACAAAAGTTTTTCACAATAGTCAGGAAGAATATGCTGCTTAAGTTGTTCTATTGCCGTATAGGCTACTTTCAATAAATGTTTTCTGTTTTCAGGTAACCATGCCAGAGTCCATCACCCATTCAACTGTAACTGCTGCTCTAACTGAAGAGGTAAACTGTTCATTCTAATCCAATGGAGTTTGTATCTGCAATCTGATTGGCTGTTCGGTTGTGTTTGGAGCCGTAAAACCTAGGATTAGTTGTACAGGGGCATATACAGGTTTTTAATTTGGGTGCCCGTAAGCAGGGAAAATATTGACTCAGACTTTTGGTCGGGGTCCTAGATGCTTGGAAATGGCTTCTGAGCCACTTAAAGGCCACTCAAAATGTGAATTCAAAACCACAATTTTTACTATTTTAAGAATGATTTTCTTATGAGTTTAATGAGGAAAATAACAATAAACAATTAGTCTGGGATGTTCATTTTCTCAATCTCAGCTTCTGTCCCATATATTGTTTGGTTATTGATAAAAGACGGAAGACAACCAATTAATTAAGTTCAAGTTGATGTTGAATTTTGAACAGTCTCATTACCAGGTATCAGTATGCTTTATGCAGCTGAAAGAAATCCAGTTAATGTTAATGTTAATCCAGCCCAGTTTTTGTATATTATTGTATACATATATATTATTCTCAAAGATCGTAGAGGATGTAAACAAACATAGCAGACCATGACTGTTAATTCTGTGGTGGCAATTTCAATAATGAAAATTTATGTCCGTTTGAACATTGGAATCAGAATGTGACACAGAGTTATTGGAGCTTAAACACATTTGACATCGTTTAAGAGAGGAAAGCCAATGTTATCATGCAACCCTGTGGCAGATTTTATTGGCATAACTTGGGGACATAGAAGCAGCAAAGAGACAAAGAAGAATATAAAGTGGGGTGTTAATAGATGTTAACATAAATAGCTGTGTGACATATAAGCAGCAGCAGTATCAAGACAATTGTGTTGTAATGTAAAACTGTTTATAGACAGTGTTTTAGTTGAGCTAACATGGAACTGTCATTTCATTTAGAACTGAAGCCATTAGTAATGGCTGCAAGTTGATCGATATTACTTTTAAAATAAAATACACAGCCAGGAATTATTTAGTATTAAAACCACAAAACACTTTTGTTTGGGTATATAAGAAATTGACTTATCAATTATTAACATGTGTGAAGTAAGATTACGTTCTGACATAAAATATACTATTAAAGTATTAAGATGTATATTTAGTATGATTTTTGTGTTGTAGTATTCGTTCAGCACAGAGGAAGCAGTTTTGAGCTGGCTGGCTGATGTAGAACACGCTGAAGACGTTAGGAAACGGCAGAATTTGGAGAGAGCACAGGGTGAGCTGAAAAACATATCTGGTAGAAGCTCAGAGGATGAAGACGAGACAGAAGTTAAAGAAATTAATGATCTAAAAAACTGGAATGATCAAGGTGTGCAAAAGAAGAACAGTTCCTGGTCTAATCCTGTGTTGGCTAATTTCAGCAGTGACCTTCTGAAGCCCACCCCATTTATGAGTAACACTTCCACCGTGGCTCCAAACACAGCTATTAAGACTGGGAATGACTTTGATATACGATCCTTTGATAAAGTGGATGATCCCTTTGATAATCTAGAACTGCAAGTTATTGATGATTTAGGGGAATTGCAGACTATTTTACAAAGTTCACATCCAGCCAATGGACAAAATACAATACCAAAAACTGTTCCTGATAAGGAAGAAAACGTGAACAATAGTCAAGGTCCAAAAGGGAGTTTGCGTAGAAACGCTGTAAGATTAAAACGAGATAAGATTGACAATGCATCAGATGTTCATTCACTTGATGAATCATCCCTTATTAATGACACACCAGAATATATGAATGTCCAGTCGTTACATATTGAATCAAACAGAAAGCATGGTGATACAAGGAACGTTCCTACAAGTGGAAATTCTCAATTTAATGGCCAAGGACAAGTGGTAGCTCTTCCTCCACTTAAGGGAACAAAAGTGACCAGTCTTCATGAAAATACTGGAAACTCTCATGACACGGTACGACCTAATTCAAATCCAGAATTACATCTTTTTGGCACCAGTCGTGTGTCATTGAAAGCTGATGAAGGACAATACACTAATGTTGTTGTTGACACGTCAAAAACTAACTGTGATCGTGTG
Source organism: Mopalia ciliata (assembly GCA_034783835.1). Classification (NCBI taxonomy): domain Eukaryota; kingdom Metazoa; phylum Mollusca; class Polyplacophora; order Chitonida; family Mopaliidae; genus Mopalia; species Mopalia ciliata. Next base: position 8,922 of record JAVFBW010140278.1, on the reverse strand, counting down.
GATAAAGGTAATATTTATAGCAGACATTCCATTTCATCAGACTATATGAATGTTGACATTTTAAATAAACCAGTGTTAGGAAAAAGCTGTGATCCTGCTGACCGCTCGTCGTTTCCTAAGAACGGTTTACGAGGTGCTAGGAGTACCCCAAGTCTAGTGCACTGTGAACCCACAACATCTGGGTCCACATTGAAGTCGCCTCCACCAAGACCATCTTCTGGACAGGTGTGTATTTAACATGTGAAAAAAATTTATATTTTTTTGTTCGTAATTTTTATCATTTACTTCATGCTACGTTTAAGTGGTTGTGTATTCACCCCAGTATAATAAATTGTTTGTGTGTGTGTGTTTCTTCTTGTTTTACATGTAAGCTTAATATCGACATTCAAAACGCATTGTTTATCATGCAGTGTCACTTCACTTGTTTAATGCAATTTTAATGCTGTTATGAATATTTCAAGTCATTTCTGTTTTTACTGGTACATTGTAGTCAATATTAGAAGAGACAGATTTAACACAATCTTCAGAAAGCACTCAACTGAAATCAAACACAGCAGAACACAATATGATATATGAGAATGTTTATATAGACCAATCAGAGGAGACTTCATTAAAACAGGCAAGTGTGACAGACTTGTATTTAAGTACTTGTATTGACTAGGGCTGTCACGATTAGCCGAAATTTCGATTAATCGCGATTCATACCTCACGGTTCAGCATACGCAAATTTTGGTTCAGTACGATTTGTTAAATGGAGACGTCAGTTTGTGTATTCAACTCTTTCCTGCTTGCCATGTCAGGCAAAATTACGAGCGATCTTACTTCATACATGATTTTGTTTTATATTTCAGCTCGATTTACGCGATTAAAACTTCATAATAAGATCCAGTATTTATTCTTGTCTATTCGTCAATAAGTACTATCAATTCCTATCGCTTCACTGTTGTACTCCTCGTGGATATGATTAGCTGGCTGTTGCCTAGGGCACCTGTATTTTGACTAGTTTAGTACCGGGTATTGCCACCAATCATGGAAAAAACACCCTTTAGTCTAATATCACATACGACGTATAGGCCTACTGACGCATATCTATAGGCTGCTACTTTGGATCACTGAACCGAACCGAAAAAAATAACCGAGAACCGAACCGTACCGAAGAAAAGTCGAACAGTGACAGCCCTAGTAATTAGGGAGGGAGATTCTGTCGTCATATAAGTGAAATACCCTTGATTACGACGTTAAACCCCAATCCAAGAAACCAAAAATGATTATTCTCTCTTTCAAATACATTTTTATTATCTTTATGTGGAGTTCTTTAAAGACAATTAATTTTACCCAGAGTCGCAGTTTATATGGGGAGTAATTCCCCAAGGGAGGTAATTAAGTCTCAGATTTATTGTAACACACATCCAAAACATAAGAGTTAATCAGTTGCCTATGTATTTAACCATACTGCATTAAGCATTAAACTTTACTTCCATTGTAGAGCTCTCTGTTTGATGAAGGTAAAATTCACATTGAGCAGGAGTTTAAATCCACATTAAATCGCCATGGGAAACCAGTGCCAGCAGTTATTATCATGGATCAGATAGGAGTAGATGATGGTAAGTTCTGATTAGATCATTTCTTGACATCTTTCATGTTGTTGGGGTTTTTTTTAGCAAGTTTCATCTCACTTCCACAATATCTAAGTATAAATTAAATGTATGGTTTAAGCTTTTAGATATTAAGTATGGAAGATTTTATGCAAATTGAAGATGTTGGTTCATAGGAAAAAACATTTCATTCTCCATAGTTTGCTGTTTGAAAAGGATTTTATATACACTGCAAACATGGATTATTGTTTTATCCATATTGTAGACACATCTCGTACCAGTCACGATTCTGAAAGTCCAATAGAACACTTTCCTGAGGCTGTCATAGCAGAGCTGGGCGATATGGCCCGCTGGATGGTTACCGATGGCAACACCACAGACTTCCTCAAGGTTTATTCGTCATCTCGATCGTCTATATTACAGAGATCTTTGCAAGGGTTAGTGTAAAATTGTACTGTTATATTTCAGTATTGGACAAACTAAAATTTAATCTTCCAATGAAATTTTTTGTGTTGTCCAATATATTCGTAATAGAGGTGCATCCAGCTATGATGTATCATCAAAGTAGAGTATATTATAGGCTGGATACCTGGATCTTAGACAAGCCATGTTGAAAATATTAAGAACAACAGAAATCTTCAATGTTCATAAAGCAGGTTCTTGTTGAGATACCGATTAGACTAAACTGGTTGGACTCTTATTGCCGAGTTGGATACTTCACTCTTGGTTTTTCAGCTAGACACTGAATTCCAAGTTATTCTGAGAGTGGACTTTACCGAGTGGCCCGTCTAATTGAATACTGTAGAATTTAAGTGAAATAATAGCTAGGACATATTGCATGAGTGAAACTACCTTAAGTGTGTGTAAAAGCCCCACACATACAAACCCCTTGATTTTGTGGTTACTTTTTTTTTTTTGTTGCTTTCAGCTATGGTAAAAGTGTGTTTATTTTATAATAATAATAATACAAGCCTGTAGGAAATGTATACTTTTTCTACACTCACATCACCACATGTCTGTTTTGATTGTAGGTTGAAAGATCATTTAAAATCTTCAAGCATCGGGAGTGCTTCATTTCATATTCAAAGTTCACCTGCAGTGGTAAGTTTTGATCACAGATAAGAGTTGACTGCTTGGTCTGGTTAAAGCCAGTATATATGAGTTAATGTGGAATGTTGGAGTACACCGATCATGTACATGTAAGTGAAATACCTTTTAAGATGTTATTGATATTGAATATGTTCATAACTTAAGATAGATCTAGTGCATTAGATATTTTTAGATTGATAAAATTAAAAAACTAAGACTTCTTTCTTTTCAGAGTGGAAAATTACGGACAGCAAAGGAAACCCCAACAAGGAAAAGCATCAAACGAACTTTGTAAGGAATTCACTTCTTTATCGAAGTTTTAAAAGAGGTACGGGAGGTTTCCTCTCGATTCTCCATCGTAATAAGTGTACAGTGTGAAGTGGACAATCTGTCATATAAGTGAAATACCCTTGAGCACGACAAACACCAATCAAACACCTCTTTTAAGGATGGTATAATACATCAGTCTGTCAAACAACAGTATATAAACATATGCATTATTTGATTTGATCCACAATGTTTCTTTTTTTTCTTTCTTTTTTTCAGATTCATGAATAAAGCTTCAAAAGCCCTGATGAAATCTCCATTTGAAGCTGGTATGATACAAATATAAACATGACATTATTTTTTGTGGCTCTATATGTATGTAATTTTTCAAAACAGATTAGCTTATAAATAACTATTAAAAAAATGTGTTTCTTCTTCTCTGGGTGGACTACTTGAAGGCCAATGATGGCAAACTGGTTTCAGACTGGATGTGCTGAATCATACCATGTGTATATATAGTATCAACATTACTATATATCACAAAAGCATGTTAATCGTTTGCCTAAAACTCAACAAAGACAAGCATTTTGGCGTAATCTTCTTATTTTGTGGTGGATGGTTGGAGGGAGCTTCATGTTGCCCTGGTACTCTCAGAGCTAAAGTGGAACAGGAAGCTGATCTGTTTGTGGTGTCTGTATTGCGTCCTGTTGTTGTCGTCCTGTATTTGTCCCGTTCTGTCTTTGTTTGTTGCCAGTGGTGTTGAGGGAGATTTCCTTCACCAATTGGCCTGGCATGTCGTCATATAAGTGAAATATTCTTGAGTACGACGATAAACCCCAATCAAACAAACAATCTTATTTTGTGAGCCCTCTGACGAGGGCAGTTTGTTTCGATCATTTGCCTTTACTTAGCACTGGGGGAAGACTAGCCTCCAGAGAGAGCAGTACTAATTCTACTTTAATGTACCATTCACTGGTCCGAAGCCATCGTTCCACCTCAGGTATACCAGTGAGTCGCATGATTTGTCTCTGGCAATTGTGGGACTGGCTTTAATGAGGGTTCCGCTCAGTTTTCCATCATATTTAAACAAGTTACAGAGAAATGGACAATGCAACATCATATAAGTAAAATACATATACCATTGGACAATGTTAAACCCCCTTCAAACAAACCAATAGGATTGCTTTTCAAAATCTTACAACATCCATTAACACTGATGTCTGTTGTATTGTGTTTTTGTCCGGGATTTTCACCTGGTTTTTAGTCATACACAATAATTTATTTCCATTTTATTCAAAACCTGTTCAGTAAAAAGTACATTGTTCTCTTGTTCCAGGCCACAAGCGACAGGCAACCACCAGTCTTGAAACAGCCCGTGAAGATTTGATTTCTGACATCGATATAGAGTTCTACATCACTCAACTCTCTGCTCTACTCAAACTTATTCAGGTAATATGATAGTTTATCAGCTACATGGCACTATAGCTAAGGTCAGTGGATGTTCCAAGTGTTTGTAATGTTTTCATACTATCATAAAAGATTATTTTTAAAATATTTTTGTGGCTGTGTATGTGTGGCTATTTATTATTGGAGTACACCACTGTTATGGATGTCTTATACTCCTGAACACAACATAAAATACCAATCAATCTATAAGTAACTTCATGTACTATTATTATGCATTTCCTGGAGATAAAGGGGTAACACAGAGCAGAGATATAACTCATCATGCTGTATAAAATAAGCACTTTTATCTTATGCCACCATTGTTGTCTGCCCTTGTCAAATCTATTAGTTGTTTCATGTCAGAGATGTTCTTATCACTATGTGCCGATATACTGCTCGAAGGAGTCCAATATCAGCAACATGTGAATATTTAATTTTTGTTTTTTGTCTTTTTAAGAGTGAAGCACAGTTAATGACAGGCATTATTCCAGAGAAACACCAAAGGGTGGTACTAGATGAAACCATCCTCCAATCACTAGAGAGTATCATTGGTGAAGGGGAGGTAATCTACACAGTTTTCAGTTAGAAAGCATCAAGATATCTCAGAAAATACAAATTTGTTTAACAATGCAATTTCTGGATAACCACTTCTAGTTATGTGTTAGAACACAACATTTCGATACATATTCATGTGTCGTCATCATGTAAATTGATTCCTGTCACAAACCAAGAAGTGGTTATCCAGAAGTTGTATAATGTTACCCCACTTCTAAATGTCATTAAAAACTTAAACAAATTTGTTTTTTTAGTTGCATTAATACTTTCATAACTTTCAAAAAGGCAACTATTAGTCTTGAATGAAAAGTCAGATGACTTATGGTTTTATGTTTTTTCTTTTTTCCATTTTATCTAAAAGTAGTTTTTGCTTGCGATAAAAGTTCAATTAATGGTAATTTCTTCGAGATCAGAAGAGAGTGCTTTCAATTAAAGATGGACTTCATTAGTGACTCAAGATTATTTATGAATGAGGCTAAAAATATATGAATGGATCTATTATCATTCTTGTTTCCAGCTAATAGCAGTGAATGTAAAAAAAGCAATGGTACGACATGAATATACTGCAGTTCTCACTGTCTTCCCAATTATACGACATATCAGAAACATCAAGCCACAGTTTGATCTGGCCTTTGAGGTATGTCATATCTTTTGTTCTTTATTATAGAATACTGGCCATGTAATCAGAGTTTGATGTTTATATAAGTCTGCTAGGTGATCAGTTGTTTTTGCCCTGCTGCTCTCCAGGCTTAGGGACAACAAAATTTTATCAGTTTGGGATGTCTTTGAATTGCATCCAGTGACTTTACGGTATTGGAATTCTTTCGATTGGCATCGAGGACAGTTTCCTTCACCCACTGGACTGGCAGATCATTCTATGAGTGCCGTGGGTATACAATGCTTCAATTCCAGAAACTCGTTCTTTTGTTTTCCAGGGCTTGAATACCAATACTCGAACCAAGATAACATCTTTGCTGTCATCGCTGGATACAACGGTAAATACTTTCAGTTACTGTGTACTTTGTGTTTTGAGCATTGTCATAGTATCATCACCTAGCACTGGAGGAACTTTAAATCTCCAACAGAACAGAACATTTTCCATTTTATGGTAGGGGTAGTTGTGGTTGAAAAATACTATTAACTTACGTGATGGAAGGTGTAAAACTTATATCAAATAATTGAATGATTGATCAATCAATCAATCAATTATTCAATATAAGAGGTATTAAAGGTGACTTCTGTTGCACCTGTTCTTAGCTCTCGAGCTAAGGTGCAACATGTACCAGTTTTCTTGTTGTATCTTTGTTGCTCCATGAGCTAGAGTAAAGCACCAAGTTACATCTTTAAAAAGGTATGTTCAACACCTGCTAGTCAGGTTTTAATAGGTATCTTTTTTTTAAATTTGCAATATGATGAGAAAGCTGTTATAATAAAATTACTTTAATCATCAGGCCATCCACCCCAGATGTAGGCAGCATTATGGGTGGAAGCCCCTGTCATGGTTCTGCCTACAGCTGTGTTAAACAATTATTATTATTAAGAACACTACTGTAATGTTATTTTCAAAGTGTATTCATACTAAGTTGGTATGAATTGAGACATAGCTAGCTATCCATTATACTCCTACTTGATGTTTAACTCCCCAGTGATGGTCGAAACAAATACATTTGTTGTTTTTATCTTTTATTTCAGGGAGCTAAAGGTCTAGATGCTTTTGTTGATAATATTAAGGTATGTACACCATTTTGGGGATGTTGGGCCCCGTGAGGGAGCGGGTGGGCCATGGCACTGCACAATACTCCCTTGGCTTCCTCGGTCGATCGTAAGAGGCGAGAAAAGAGGTTGCCCTGGTGTTCGCAGAGCTAAATGGTAATGGGAAGCAGATTTGTTTGTGATGTTCTGTATTTGTGTCCGTCGTCATATAAGTGAAATACCCATGAGTGCGACGTTAAACACCAATCAAACAAACAAACAAACATTTTGGGGATGTTGGACAGAGTTTCTTGTGACATGGTGCTCTCAGAGCTGATGTACAGCATGGTACAATTTATTGTGATGTTAATTTTCATCAGATGTCTGATTTTGAAATGACTTGGGTCAGCTGCTTGCCATGATACATTTTGATGCATTAAATGGTTTCCTTGCTGTTTTTTTACAATTGTAAAGTTAAAAAAAAAACCTTGAAATATGGAATCATACAAAGAAACAATATATGGCTTAAGGCAGTAGGTTTCATGCATATCGATTTTGACTTAGCTTAGTACTGGAGGAATTTTAACTTAACACACCACATTCCTAGAAACTTGGGTTATCCTTATATGTAACTGGTTTGAAATGTAACAGAATGATTTCATTATGTTGATACAGGCTGACCCGGAGAGAGTCTCAAACATGCCCAAAGATGGAACTGTTCACGAATTAACAAATCATGTAAGTCTATTAAGTACTGTAGTAGGAATATAAGACAACTATATTTCTGTGCAAAATGACAGTGATCGGGTGTGTGGATATCGGGATTGTAGTGCGAGAACAAAGGGTAGAACAAGGTTGAAGAATAAATGTGTAAACAGAAGTGGTAGAACACAAGTTGGTCCAAGCAAAAATACAACTGATGGAAATGGAAGCAAGGTTTCCACTCACTGTTTCGAAGTGTTTAAATTTTATCTCTCACTTGAACCCTATATTGCACAGACAATACACATCATCCCCATTGGACAACATGCCCTCTGGTAATGAGTCACAAGATGTGGCTCCGGCTATTTCAAAGCGGGGGGTTCTGTTTTTCGGAACAGAATGAACAGGGCAAGTTTTCTTCATATAAGTGAAATACCCTTGCGTTAAATGACGTTAAATCCCACTCAAATGAACAAAATAACCAAATCAAACAAATGAATGCTATGATCTGACATTGCTGTCTTGTATCTCGTCATTGCCAGTGATGTCAAAGAACATCTTTCTGTTTACAATTCTTTGTGCATAGGCAGATTAGCAACACTTAACATCTGTATTTTCATTATTGTAGACAATAATATTTCTTGAACAATTGTTGGAGTATGTGGATGCTGCTGGTGTGATGTTATTAAAACATGGTAAGTCAAATTATTACCAGAGCTAAGAGGCAATAGAAAGAAGATCCATTGGGGCGTTCGGCCCCCTCTCTGTACAAACACGGTAAGTCAATTTACTACCATATCCAAGTGGCAAAAGAAAGACAACTCCTTGGGGCCTCATGCTTCCCTCTCTATAGAAACATGGTAAGTCAAATTACTACCAGATCTAAGGGTAATAGAAAGATGATCTGTTGGGGCCTCCTGCCCCTGTATCTAAACAAACATGGGGAGTCAAATTACTACCAGATTTGAGAGGTAAAATAAAGACGATCAGTTGTGACATCCTACACCCCTCTCTGGTAAACCTGATAAATGAAATTACTACCAAAGCTAAAGTGTAATAGAGAGACAATCCATTGGGTGTCCTGCAGCCCTCTTCAAACATGGTAGGCAAATTACTACCAGAGCTACATAAGGGGCAATACAAAGACGATCGGTTGGGGCCCTCCTGAACCCCTCTCTATACAAATGTTTCATACATGTATTTGAGAATGGAACAACATGAATGACAGCTTAAGACATAGGATGTTAATCAAGCTGGTGTTGAACATCACTTGTCGAGTTATACATCAATCAATCAGTATTTTTTAACTTATAAAATATCAAAATATAAATTACATCAGGATAAAAAGGATCGCTCATATCTTTTCCCCTCATAAAGTTTAATGAATTTGTTTCTCAATTGATGTTGGCTTTATGGTTTGATAGGAATAAGGGGTTGTATCAGGTTGTTAACTGTGATTGGCCATGGGTTGGTAGTCTCATTACGCATTGAGTGGGCGATTGGAGGGAGCTTCATGTTGCCTTGGTGCTCTCAGAGCTAAAGGGGAACAGGAAGCCGATCTGTTTGTGGTGTCTGT
>JAVFBW010140277.1:0-18936 GCA_034783835.1 Mopalia ciliata | reverse complement strand
CACAACATGTGACTTCCTCATATACCTGATGGTCGAAAGGCGGACTCGAACCCGTGGACGGTAAAATCGAATCACGTTCAGTTCAGGAAGCACACTCGCTACCACTGAACCACGGCCGCGGGCACAAACACTTTGAAAAAAAAAACTGGCGATTTTTATATCGCTTTACAACACGATAATGTAGTTAAGAAAAACATTTTGTCCTCAACCCAAAACGACGACGAAGCGGGCGTACTTCACTTTGACAGCCGTTTCTTGTGACGAGTTTATTGTATCTTGAACGATTGCCTGTTGTAAAAATAAGTTCAACTCAATCAATGAATCAACCAATCAATCAAAAAAACAAACGAAGGAACGAACGAAACCAAGAAATAAAGAAAGAAAGAAACCAAGAAAGAAAAAAAAAATGAAAGAAAGATTGAGTGAGTGAATGAATGAATAAATTAAGAATAAATGTATAAATAAATGAATAAAATAATGACACAATTCAGATAAAATTTGATACATATGTTGAAAAAGAAAAACTGTTGTAGATGAGATAAGAAAATCGAACTCTATATTCTGTATATTCTGACCAGCCCATTGACCTTACGGCCTTACAGTCCAAACTCACAAGACCGTTTAGCGTGTAGTCTTGTATGTAGATATAGCCTGTACATATGGCATACCCATTATCATACCTCAGCAGATTTTTAAAATGATAAAAAATAATTACTTAAACCAATCAACGAAGTATTAAATTGATTTCGATCCGCTGTGTTGGTATTAAATATTAATTATGATATCTAGTAAAATCTGAAGAAGATAGTAATGATAATGCTCCTAAATGTTTGCGTTCTTCCCTAGATAATCGCTTATTTTAATTCAAGAGTCATACGCTACGGTGGGCCGCAATCAGTGCTGTTGCTGTTGTTGCAGAATCAACCCCTTGCGTTTGTCAGGTAGAAGGCGGAACATCTTTGCACCAGGGATGTTCAAAGTAGTTCTTTTTCAGACGAGGCAAAGATAACGAAAAGCCTCGTAATCGATTATGTAATTCTGTCTTAGGAGATGTAATGGTTAGACATAAAATTTAACCGTTAAATCTAGGATGGTGTTCGTTTGATTAAATTTAAAACCCGAATATTGCAATCGAACATACGTATTATTATCTCTACTGTTTAACGGATGAAGATGCGTTTTCACGCTGAAACCATCCTCTACGTATGGTATATATGAAACAAAATAATAACAAAATAAAATAACTATTTCTATATATATTTTTAAATGAAATAACTGGCTCTCATTGGTATAGGTAGAGAATATTGCCTGATAAATCAGTTTCATACCAAAACCTTCACGTTAAAAATGCGGTTTAATATTTAGGTTTTTGAATTGAGAAATATATATATTGAGCTAAAGCATATTCCTTTTCACAGTGTCCAATTACATATTACTCAAGACAGATTACTTAATTGTGACATTGATTATTTTCACTTCAGTTATAAACCGTTTAGTTAAATCGGCTTCATAGTTCTGTCTTTGCGCTGAAATCATAAAAAATGATACTCCAATCTGATCAATTAAATTGGGTATCTTGTTGTCTGTTAGATCTTCCCTTGAGTTTACTTGAAATGCGTACAAAAATTCAAACATACCATTTCTATATAAAGATTATCGGAGTTTGTTAAAGCTGGGTACTGTGCTGTTCTTTCATAGATGTTTTTTACAATAAAAACCAGAACAAGAGCAACGAAGTTAATTATAATGTTTATAGTATTGCTTTCTCTCGATCTGTGTTTTGGTTAATGAGTGTAAGATACATTTTAAAATTTGTGTTTCAGGGTTTATTTACAACATTTCATGATTTTTTGTTATTACTGACCTACCGTCTTCCAGACGAATTTATATATTGAGTAAATCCGAAACCATTATTATCCGTATTATTTTCAAAGTTTTGAAGAAATCGCTTTTTGAACGTATAAGATTAATAGGAGTTCGTTTAGAATTATTGTTGACAAAAAATGCAATATGGTGGTTTTAGATGGTAATACAGAGCTAGCCAGTCACACCAGTGTCATTGTTATTCCTTTAGTCTGATAATCAGTGAGAAACACAGCTAACAATAGACATTGGCGTTGTTAGCTTAAGGCATCGTAATATAGTCTTCTTTCCCACGACAATACCAAGATCTTACGGTATAGCGAGGAAATCCATTCGTCAAAGGCGTGTTCTCTGCTCACAGGAAGCGACACGATGCCATATAAAAGACTGCTGGTCCATTTGCGACAATCGCTTTTAACTAATAATCGAGTCATTCTTCATTAAAATTTCTCCCTAAGCGCGATCCGTTCACGAAAATATTCTTCGGTGAAAGCAGACCGTGATCCATCTGTGCGATCAAAGGTGGCGGCCCAAATGGACATTTTAGGCTCGATAGACCCAATTTAGTACAAATGCAATTTTCATGGAGAGGCCCCGCGTTAAATGGCCTTGTATTTAATGTAATAAAACTGTAGTCGTTCAGTAGTAGCCGGAAGCCTCGCTACTTAATGGTATGACATATGCAGCGGGATGGTCTTTGGTGATAATCACGTAAAATTACCGACTTAGAGCGACAGCGAGCTTTCTTTATCATTTTAAATAGCCGACATACAAAAGGTAGGCCTATCTAATAAAACTAAGACATCGACTCTGCCCGAGGCAGATTATAAAGGGAAGATAGTGTTTCCATGTAACCATCTTAGCACCCTTTAGATCACTTCCTGTCGCACACTGGCATCGTTATAGCTTCCTGGAGCATCCCTGGGCAAAAAAAAAAAAAAAAAAAAAATGGTAAAAGAAACGATCGGCGAACCTATTGCAGATTCAAATAACCCAGTGAACTAAACGACTATTATAGGGCCGTGTCATATCGTTTCACCTACGACTTGAAGATAGGGTTGAACTGCAACGCAACACTTCATTTCAGATTGATTCCATGGTAATCTTTTTAGCTTTCATTTCTAGATATATTTGTAAAAACATACCAAATTATATACACAGACCAAATAAAACTGTAAACCATCAGGCCAATTCAATACATGAGCTATTTAATCAGCAAAGTCGAACAGTAAAAAATGAACACGAGTCTCCATGGTAACCAACCTGATATGAAGATGCCCTTAATTACAAGAACAATGATATTAAGCGAGATTTATCCTTTTATGATTAACCTGGGGGTCATCAGTAATCCATTTCCAGTTAGCCTTTGATCCTTGTTCATATTTCCGCCAGTTGTCGGCTTCACCTCGGGATATCATTTTCTATCAAGTGGCACTTTCAAAGGGTTTCTTCGACACGAAATTGTATACTGCAAATTTTCTTCATTTTATCCGTATAATAGTGCTGAAGTTGAACAACTTCTTGCAATAATTTACCTTTGAGGTATTGGAAGATATAATTTTGATTTTGATCACGCTTTGATTACTTTTTTTTCTTTTTGCAATTTATTTGCAGGCTACGTCAACTACCTAAGTTACATTAATCAAATTGATGAAGCCTTTACCAAAGGGATCTTGACATTTAGCGGGATCTTTTGTGTCTTGACAGGCCCTAGGCCATATATTTCCTCTCACATCTTTGTGTCTGTATTTAAGAAACATGTACTTTAATGTTCAAGAAAACTATGTATACCAAACGATTTGTCACTAAAATTTTTTTCCCGATTTTTGTTTTAGTCCATACGGTAAATCAGAGAAAGGCAGAACTCAACCGATGAACTGAAACATTTATATTGAACACGTTTCAGTTTGCAGTAATGGTTGATCAATGTCGTATATTAAAAATGCTCGAAATGCATAACGCTTTGGTATCACACAGAAGGGATGTTTCATTATTTTATGTTTGGTTAATTCGCTAACTCTGTTCTGTTTGTTGAAATAATTAAGCAGTTGGACATTAAGAAGATATCACATTCAATTGAATACCAATGTTAATTAAGTGACTTTATCTTCAAAAAGTCGATACATCTTGTTTGTAACCGAGTGGATCATGTAAGTTGTTATTGACTGAGATGACCTTTTACCAGCCAGCCACCGTTTTGTGATGGAACAGTTCTCGCAGCTAGTATTGACACTGGAAGCGTTTAGTCTGGGCAAGCACGGAAAAACAACCGACAGAAAGTGTTCAAAAAGCTATTTATCGCTAATAAAAAGCAGGAAATGGAAATGAGTTTCACGCCTCCGATCGGGTCATTTGACGGTTGTGACTACCAATGGTCGTTGAGTGCCGTCTAGCAGAGAACCATTTACCAGGACAAATCTCAGGGGATAAGCCGACTGATAATCCCAATTACCCAGCCAAAGTCCGCCACGAGATTTCTGTCTTAGCTCGTTAGTATCGCATACAAGTAGAAATAGCAAATTTTCCCGATTTGTCAAACGCAATTTGGAAACATTCAGACAAAGCCTGTGTCTAGAGACTGCTGAATCCTAAAGGGAGTGATCTGCTAAGCGGTGAATGGGGGGACGATTATCACTCTTAAGTGTGAAGCTCCAACACGAAAAGCCCAGTGAAGTGGCAAGCGAAAATAAAGCACCGAACTGAGTGTCGCCTAAGCGCGTCCACTTCACATTCTGTCGAGTCTCCTTAACTCAACCCAGAAATTTGCACTCTTTTCCTTAAGTACATGAATAATTAGCTCTTAGAGTAATTAACGGTGGCGTTAAGTGGAAATGAAACCTTTCGTGAAATCACGTCAGCGCACATTTCAATATTTCGTATCAGTGATCATACTCGACGAATAAAGCCGATGCATTTGTTTCTGACCTTAACAGATCATTCATGTGTTTGTCAATGGGCATTACAATTTCCGAAGTTTTGTTACAAATAAAACAGAAACAGGAACCAATAAAATGGAATAATATCTGTTTTTATACCCAAAACCCCTTATTGAACGAATAGTTCACAAATCACAATCTACTTGACATCATCGGGCGAATGATTTTATTTGCAACAATCATGTTACTTAAACGGGAATAATTCCACCCAGTTGAGTTCTTTGTCTTCTATGACGATGTTACGGACTTAATCTGTTCTGGCCCCGTCTATGGCAAGCCGTTGTGTCACTTCTACCTATATTCTATAAATGTAGAATTAGTTTTGCTTTTATTTTGCTTATGTGCAATTTTTTTTCACAGATGTGAAATTCTTTTTAACCTTTGTGAAAAACAAAACACGTATATAAAATGAAATTTTTTGCATGTGTAAAATTCTTTTTAACATATGTTAAATTATTCTCAACCTTTGGGAAGTTCACAGGGGTAAAAAAAAAAAGTATAACCACAAAACTCTAAGTAATTCACAATGTGAAAAAATGTCACTTAAGTAAGGTAAACTTTTATTTTACATATGTACAATAAAGTTTCATTAATCTAAAATACTGAAAAAAGATTTCTCCTGCCTGCAAAGGACTTTATACAACATGAGTTCGTGCTGCTGTCGTCGTTTGAAGACTTTCAAGACTAATGCAAAGACGACAAGAGTATATTCCACAGGCTAAGTGGACGCACATGTTGTGCAAGTTTAGCCTCAGATTGCACACCTCAAACTGAGAAAGTTGACCAGGAAATAGTTCCCTTGCAGCGAGATTACAACGACAGCAAAGCAAATCGCAGACCACCAAAAGTCGAATATGCGACTTACACTGGCCTACATTTATATTCTACAATCGACTGAAACACAAAACCATAATTTCCATTCTAACAAATGTCAATTACGGGACGAATTGAGAGCGAACATTATAAGAAACAACGGGTTTATTCTTATTCTGTATTTTTACTATAGTCTGCTATTTTTCCGATGAATCAGGCGTAGTAATGCTCACTAAGCCGACGGAATCAGTCGAAAATAAAGGCCTATAAAAATGAGGTTTCCCTTATTTATTTTGCGCCAGATAATAACAAATGTTTTGTGAAACACAGAGGATGGATGCACTTCTGATCATATTGTAACTTTTGATACAAATGTATTCCCGTAAAGGAGCAGTCTGTAATTGTTGTCTTGGAATCCTCTATATCAAATATCAACAAAAGAGTTCACACCCCTTTTTTATTTTAAAACATTTCCAAATATGAAAAATAAACGTTTAGTTTACACATTTCGAATTTGTTTCCACTTATGTTGAATTGATTTTCACAAAAGTGAAAATCTTTTTCAACATATGTTAACAAATCTTTATTTCACTTTCACACATCTAAATATCTTCTTCGTTATATGACATTATCTTTGACATATGTGAAAATCATTTTTACCTATGGGAAATTATTTTTCATTGATGTAAAATATAATCATTTATTTTACATATTTGAAAAATAATTCAACATATGTATAATTAAGATAGAAGTGATAAAACTGCTTGCCATACCCGTTTGCTTTAACTAATTTAAAGTTAACACCCAAGACATGGTATCAAATCATCCAACATTATTTTTATTTATGTAAAATAAAATCTGAGAATAATTACATGCATTGGTAAGAAATTTGATACTTCGTCTTAGAGCGATTTAAATAAAACCGAAATATTTAGATTTACAATTATATTTTGCATCGATTTGCAGTGTCTTTGCTGTTCTGTTGTGTGGCTTTGCAAACTATAGATATATATATAAAAAAAAAGGTAGAGAGAAGCCTTGCCTAAAAACCGTTATTATAATCTAGCTACTTAAACTCTTTAGTTGTAACCGACAGTGATTTTGTACCGAGAACATAACTGGGGCACATGGGGCCAAATGGGCCTTTTTAAAAAAAATAGAAAAAATTGGAAAACTGAAGTTAACAGATGATAGCTGATCGGTTGTTAACCAATCTATTTTATCGAAGCAAAGTTATTCATATTAGCATCAACGAGACCTACAATCAATCGATCAAAATCATAATTAAAAATGAAATCATTTCACGGGTTCAACAAAATGGTCTGAAATACAATCTCATAGTAAACACCAAGAAAAATGGCCAACAAAAATATGGCCATCAGTCAGGTGACGCATATATATATAATTATTGCACACGGTTGGTTAATATCTACATTTGAAAACGTATGTGTAATATTTTGGGTGGAAGCATTTTTTTTAGAATCCCTTTGGACGAATTAGATTAAATGAAATTAATATTAATTGGCCTGTTTAAAGTGTATAAAATGCATGTTCTTATTGGAATGCCCGTTTGTCCAAACAGTAAAATAACCAATGGAAAGGCTAGTAATTATTTAATTCCAGTTTCATATTCAAAGTGGGATTAGAAGCAAAGAGTGATTAATTTGCTAATCTTTTCTTCAGGTTTTAATTCGCATTAATGTTCTTGATTCCTTACTATCTTTGTGTTGTTGAAAGTAGGGTCTCCAGCGATAATTCAGTGCCATCTGGAAAAGGGGCTTATGGAACAGTTCTTTGTTTAGGGCCTCCATCCTTATGAATTAAATAGGAAAAGCTATCTTGTCATCGAAATTAACTTTCTCTTTATCAGATTTAGAGTGGAGCATTCCGAATATTACTAATTTAAGTTGGTCTACAATTCAGAAAGTAGCATCACCAGCAGCGACCAATGGAATACGAAGACTTTGAAGCTCAGACGTAAAACGACACAAAGAAGTCTTCAAATCCAAAACGAGGCTACGGAGAAATATACGGAGAGTCTGCATGCGCCACTAATATATAAATAATAATAATAATAAGGAATATACAAGCAAAAAAAGAGAGAAATAAATGAATTTAATTGCAGCCATGAATACACGAGAGGTCATTATCTGCAGGGATGTACAAAAGGACAACTGTAGAATACGGTTAGAATCTTTTTGAGATTCCATATAATTGAGTGTTACCATTGAAGTATATTAATATATTTTTGATTCCCAGAAGAGGCAAGAAACACTAAGTCTTCTTTCTCTACAGTAAAAATATATATTTTGATCTTTATTGTACATGGTGAGAAAGCCGTATATCGCTATTATAACAATAACTATGAAATCATAATAACTATGAAATGAAAGGTAAATAATTGAGATAGGCATAACTTTTTTCTTATAAAATAGACTTTACTTTGATTATCCTACTAAGAAATCATTATGTATAGCCATATATTGTGTCAAAAACATGCACCCATGTTCGTTATAACATTGAATTTCTCCAGTAATAACGCCTATTTAACACATATTATAATGTTGAATACACATACACTATTTGACGTCAATATTTATATCTACCGCCTTTAATTAGAACCCTAGTTGTGAGACCTCCTGGCTAAGGACAGTTTTTTTGAAGAGTGGCGATGCTGTCTTTACTTAGCACTGGAGGAAAGTTAATTTTCCAACATTATGGAAACTTTTCACATCTTGGTTATTTCTCTTTCGAACAACTAGGCCATGTATAGTTTACATATTTTTGCTTCTCAAATCCTATCAGTTAACATCCATCTTATCAAACGGCTGGACCAAATTTCACTGCAATACGAATCCACTGCCCCACCCCTCGTTTTCCTCCATAGCTTCCATGTCTCCACTGTCCCATCTACTCGCTTTCCTTCATAGCTTCGAGGTCTCCACTGCCCCCACTTACTCAATTTCCGCCATAGCTTCCAGGTCTACACCGCCCCACCCCTCGCTTTCCTCCATTTCTCCCAGGTCTCCACTGCCCCATCTACTCGCTTTCCTCCATAGTTTCCAGGTCTCCCCTGCCCCACCCATGGCTTTCCTCCATAGCTGCAGGTCTCCACCGCTCCACCCACTCGCTTTCCTCCTTATCTTCCAGATCTCCAGTGCCCCACCCACTGGCTCTCCTTCATAGCTTCCGGTCTTGGGTGACTCTGGACTCCATGCCACACCCGTTTACAACTATTTATCCGCATATGCTGCAATAAGCATTTTAAATAAATTCAGTATTTATTTTATACTTCTTTGTTAAGAATATAAATTTATTAAACAATTCTATTTGTAATCACACATACAGTCCATAGGCCTTAACAGTCTGTAACACGAATGCAATTTTAACACAGCAATCACTATTGACTGGGAACAACATTTGTTAGGATTCCCAAATTGGCAAAGGTTTTACGTCTTAAGATTTAAGACGTCAATTCCAAGATAGAAGGAAACTTTGGTACGGCTTCAATCCCTCCGCATACAACAGGGGAAAAAAGACTGACAAAGCACGAAAGTCATACAATCGCTGAAATTAGAAGGAATTTGAAAATAACTATACCAATCATGCCAGAAACCAAAAAAATGAAAAATGAATTTTTTGAATTACCATTTAATTCGGGATGACTCCAGTTCTGAAAGAGTGAATAATTGGCAATTAGTGACTCATATTAATTGATTATCAAATTTGCTAGGAGTTCATGTTATCATTTTGTTCGCATATTTTTTACTATTAAGCCTTGACCTATTTTTAATGGAATAGCTTTGTTAATAACATGGAATTTTTTCTTCATTGAAGTGAAAAATTTAATTAATTAAAATTCAAACAGTATCTACTTGGAAGTGAAGTATTTTTAAAAAATAACTTTGTATGAACCATTGGCTATTGCTTAAAACGTAAAAAAAATATATTGTAACGTGATACCGTTAAGAATCATTCAAAAATAATAACAACAATCATTATAACAGCAACATCAAAAGCAGTTGTAATAGAAACAGAAAAGTAAACAAATTTTTTATACAATAAAAATTATTAGTACAGGCCTTAATAGTTAGAAAAAATGATGAACCCCGCTATATTTCATCTTGAATGTTCTAAGGTCTTATTTTTATCTGTCTTTTAAATCAATATTGCAAGATCAGTGTAAAAAGTAATAATGTAAATGCAAAAGAAGAAATCTATGAAGAATCCATTTAATTCCACACATCAGAGGAAGTGCGGAACTTGATAGAATAGAAGAAAGGATTCTTTAGGAATACGGCTTAAGGAAAATATTAGCCATCACCCTTCGTTCTTATCGGGCCAATTTTTCATTAACTTTGTTGTGTCAAAACGTATCTAATTTTCATCAGGGATAAATCGCCGCAAGAGATTGACAAAAAGCGAAGGAGCAAAATCAGAAGATTAATTTCTAGTGCCCCCTTAATTTATTGTGAGACTCTTGTAAATGTGGCTGATAGGGGAATCCGTAGAAAATAAGATCTCTCGTACAATTCCGGTTTTAGTGTGTTGACTCCGCAGACAATCGCGTGCTGTCTCGAGATCTAACGGAAGTGATCATGACTATGGGATTAGCCCCGCAGAAACCAAGTTCCGGTGTCCAGAGATAACTCTTTTGACGCAAAGCTTATTTCTTTCTTTCGAACAAATTTCTGTTAAGGTGGGTCAGAGTCAAATTGAATTGCTAGGGATTTATCTCCTTTGTCAGTATCTCCCAGCTTTTATCATATTGATTGAAACTAACCCCAGGAAAAACTTTTCAAAGGTCAAACGACGTAGAAAAAGTAACACAAACAACATTAAAAAAATAAAAATAAATGCTTTTATCTCAAATGTATAATACCTGCAGATAACTAAATTATAACTCGAGAATAATTCTCACATGAGATTTTATCGTTTGTTCAACTTAATGACTTCAATCTCAAATCTTTTTTTCTCTTACTAATCTTATTCGCTTATTTAATAATGTCAATATATGTCAAAATAATTGCATGCTTTGTCATATATGTATAGCATCATAAACTAAAAAATGTTTTAAAACGTGCGCCATAAATTACAGCAGCCAGTTTATACATTCACACTGGGTCAAACGGGTGTATTCATCTCGCTTTCTTTTGATATTTACTTTTTGCGTATAAACACAGGTTTATATGAAATAAATTGATTGATTAGAAGTGGAAGTGGGTATTTTTTTATATGCTATATTTAATAGATTATTGGTTTGGCAAATCGAAAACACTCAATTGGTTTGGCACGTCTTGAAAAGAAGAAGAAGAAGAAAAAAAAGACGTGAAACAAATCTGCGATAATGTTCGATAAAGAGCTTAGTGGCTGTTGGTTTTGTAATAGCCACCACAAGGGAGTTAAACCAGTGTCCAAACCAACGCTCAGTTCATCACAAATCGTTACGTTTCAACCAAGATAAATGACTTTAGTTAAGGAACAGTAGCTCTTTTTGCGCGGAAGTAAAATTGCTTTATTAGGTCGTTCCTGGCATCAATTGGCTGTGAAATAGAGACCGGTACCGCGGGGAGCGATTGGTGAGCCGAACGCCCAACTCTGTTAGCCCTCTAATAGACATGTGACACTTCAACGTAAATATACGGCACTTGGTGTGGTTTACAGGAAAATTTAATTTCTTCCGGAAGATTAGCTATTAATTGAAGGTGCTAGCTTCTTGATGAAGACTGGATTGTCCATATTTCAGCGAAGATTGCTTGTATTGTATTAAATGACTGAGCGATTCATTTTGGCCATTTCCCTCAATTCCCGAAGCTTGGATAGCTGAGATTGATGACGACCCGTCTAGATTTCCCCGAGCTCACAGAACTCCATTAATGTTTGTAAAACTAACAGTGTGACGGGAGATCCAGTCAAATCGAGTGATTAGTTAACTGAGACAGTCTGTAAGAGGCGGGAGTCAAATTGATAGTTAATTTAACTCCACGGATATTTAACTAACGTTCCCTTTTCACTGTTATAGCTTTAAGATAAACTGGGTGCCCGCATGCAACCATCCATGATTGTATTGAATAGAGAATGGTCAGTTTGTATACTAGCTGGGTAGAGAGACTGTATGTGAACGACATTGCTCTGTGCCGGTGGTTGGAAATTATTCGCATGTCTGGGTAACACCTGGTAAAAACAGTCCTTTAATCCCAAAGTAAATTCAGCAAAGAATACTTCACTTATAAGTAGAGACTTAGTCCCAAATGGGTCGTTGCAGGCTGTCAAAATGTCAAAACAATCGAGATATGTGGTCTTTTAGTAGCATCAGAGTGAATAAATGAGCGTGACGTCATTTGCAAGCGCCACTATGAAGAACGTTGGGCCAACCCCTTGCAAACATACAATTATCTCCCTTGCCAAATTTCAAAACTCCGATTGTCTTACTTTGTTAACTTGATTCACTTCAATATTGGAATACCCTGCCCCCATTTCACATCATCATGACCCCGTCCCTTGTATCCGTTTCATGTGTGTGTATTGGAAGTTTTACTTTCTTTTAATTTTAATAACGTTGTGTGTTTTGCCGCTGCTATCTTTTTTATTTTATGTAAGGACGAAGGAATGAACGATCGACCGAAGTATAATGGGATACTTCAGTGAGGTAGCCTAACAGATATGTTTTGTTGTCTTTAACTAGTGGAGTTTTATTTGTATTTGAAAAGGGTCCTGTTTTAATAGCTACAGGTACAGGACTAATTAGTGCATAGCTGCGTTATTCAGGATGTTTCACATATTAATCAGTTGTGTATTTCAAACAAAAGCAAGACTTGCACCTTGCCTTAACATGTGCATTGCTTTGCTAGCTGCATGTTGGAAATTATAGTTGCTTCACACCTAGTACCTAGGTAAAGGCAAGTTGATTCTTTAAATCGACTGTCTTTGGATGGATGGAAATAGTTGTGAGATTGCAATAAAAGAAAACAAGCTTTAATAACAATGCTGCATATTAAACATCAGTTGCCACCCACCCTCATTATAATTGTTAGCGTTTTTAAATCTGACAGTGGGAAAATAACAAAAGCAAACCAGAAGCAATCCTATCCAAACGTATAATACACTTAAAAACTTGTAAATGTAGAGAATAAACCGATGCCCATGTCTCCACTGGGTATTGATAAAGAAAAAGATTGAGAAAAGAGGAGGAAAGACTGTAGATATAATTTATCCTTTTAAACATGGGAAATATTTGACACAGTTTCCACATAACCCTTATGCCCCCAAACAATCGCTGACTGCCTTCGTTCAAAAGTACCGTACCATAATGTTGATGATTTTGTCTTCTTGAGGACCTCTTTAACATAATGCAAGATATCAAAATCATTTTCTATTATACATTTCCAAGTCGTTAATTAAATCAACAATTCTTTCAAATAAAGCCTATTTGTATAGCAACAATGTGCAATAAATAGATTTTGTAAAGACAAGATGTTTCAAGGTTAAATAAAACATGGCACTCCAGCCATAATGTAAGGAGTTTCTTTTTTTACGTTTGACGTAAACGCATTATGATATGACAATACATTAACGTTTAAATTGAAATGTTTGAGTCCAGCATACATTCAAAAGTATTTTAAATGCCTAGTCCTTCCATTGAAGGCTTGGTTTTTTTAAAGGAACATTTTTTTTTTTGAGAGCGAGGATTTATTTTTGATTCGGAAGACAAAGCGCGGTAAGGTGATTCATACACCTCAACTAATTATCGCTGAGAAGTTAAACACTTTTAGAGTCTCACGTCTCAAGGGAGTATTATCCCGGAATCGATATAGCTGCGATTGGAGTTGATTGGTTTTGTAAGCTGTTTATGTCTCTCTGTGATGACTGACGAGGATTGGCATCAACCACATGTTGCTCGGATGTCAAACTTTTCATTTCTTGTCTAAGTCACCTAAGTAGTAGAGGCACTTTTCTACAGAGCCTTAAAGACGACTAATAAAAATCGCTGAAGTTCGATGTAATCGGATTGCCGATGCAATTCTACTGGCTAGGTTAATTGTGGCGTTCAATGGTTAGAGTTTCTTTACATGTCGTTGACGTCTTGGTCCTTAATATACTTGTCCCTAACCGGCTTGCAAGCGACTTGATGGCGGCCAAGAAGCCCCTTCTCCAATCAGCAAGATTAGAGAAGCAATTTTCGCTCTGCAAGTTGAGCCGATTTCATGATTGACTTTCAAAGGACTAAGTCGCTTTATTTCTAACCCTCAATTAAGTTTTACGGTTGGCTTTCTTCTATGACTAAGGCCATTCCAAGCACCCGAATCAATTCATAGTCTTTTATTTGGCTTACTTTTCTACTTGTAAACAAAAGTTGCTGATTGTATGGAATCTTAAAATATCCCTGGAGGCCAGTGTATTAGTTCATAAGTACTGATTTCTCTATTATTTGTTTTCTCTCAACTAACCAACCAGTTGACTTTTTCACTATTATATTTATTTCCTTTTTTATCTGTTTGAGAACAGCGTCGTTTTTTGAATATTTAAATCTGCCACGAAGATACAAGTGCTACATGATTTTTTTTACATGTAATACACGCAAATTAAAATTGCAGCAGTCAACAGTGTTTTCACTGTAAAGACATGAATCAGTGCAACGCGTGGATTGACTTAAAACAGATAGCAGCTAGTTCAATGCCATAATACGAAAGAAGACAATGGTACAGGAAAGCAAAATTTATAGTATCACTCCAAATTAACCTAAATTTGAGAAGTACGGGAGAGGTTTTTGCAGTGATCAAGATACAAAAACTTTCTAAGACAACGAATTAGCTTTCGATATGCAATAAAGTATCGCAAAACCAGTCATTCTTCTTAGCACCAATTACATTTACTGTCATTTTAAAAATAGATGATTAGTATAAAAAAAAAAATCAAGAAATTGTCTCCTGATATATGGATAACAGCTGCATATCCTGTTCTTCAAACGTAAGACAAATCTTTGAGATGACAAAGACAGATCGACTAGTCTTGTTACAGTCCGCTTAGATTTCGCCATTCTTCAACTGATTGTAAGAGGATACGACAAGTGTAACGCTAAGCGGTTCTTGTCCGAGAAAAGTCTCCGTCCCCAATTATCTCAGAGTCGGGCGAGAAAAAAAGTAACCCGACCCCCCTCGTCTTAATAATTGATGTACAATGCAGGAACAATTTTTTGCAATTAAGTGCTTTCAGGAGGATTTAATCTCTCTTTAATTTGGCTGGCAAGCAATAATTATCGTTTCACATTTACAATTCCTGATCATTTGTGAGCGAGACATCGGACAGAGATTTAATGGTGAGCGGTGCGGGAGTCCCTATACCTTAACCTCGCGTCTGTCTAAGAAGCACGCCATCTTGGTGGAGGGACGTTAGAAGAAGGCGAAAGAGCGTGGCTTCCGATCGGAGTCAGTCGGGCACCAGGCGATCTTTATCATTTATCTGGACGAGAAACTAATGAGAGTCTTTAGCAAGATATCATCTGACTTCGGGGGACAAAAAGCTACAACAATTGATTGAAGGTGGAGAAAAAATACATGCTACAATTCATTGATCAATTACTTGATTTATTTGCTTGAAGCATAGGACAATTATCACCATTAGAAGCAAACACCAGTGCCTTAATTTGAGCCTTGCCACAATTTTCTATTATTTAAACTCAATCAAAGGAAGTCATTCCGCACAAAATACAACAACATATGCTATTGGTCGATAATTACTAGTCAAATTTGTATAGCGTTTAAATTTTGTTTTAAACACTTGAAAAAGCTGTCAAGAGATTTTATGATAAGGAAGAACAGTGTACAAAGGATTTTAACATCGTTTTTCTTGGGAAGAAGAAAGAAAAGATTTCCCACACTATGAGATTATCTTTATTCCCGTTTCAGAACAAGCGAACACATTGACTTATCAATAAACTGCCCCTGACCATCCAAATTTAATGAACGATAAGTTAAAACAACTGCACAAATTATTTAGTTAATATTGAATATCATTTTCGTTTCAAGTAGATACATGTGACAAGGCAGGATCACTAAAAGTGATCGGCGGCAACAATGTTAACAACCCGTGTTCACTTCTGAAACACGCAAAAACACGAACAAATCAAACTCCTTGAATCAATCAAATTTAATGGGGGAACAAATACATGATCAACATGAAATATACGAAACCAATATAACTAACACAAAAACGGTCACTGATTTAACTTCCTATTTTTTTTTTTTTTTTTTTTTTACATTTCAGCGTTATGAAAAAAACTGGAGAGCAGTTTAATAATTTCAATCAACAAAGGATAGTTTATCGGTAAATTAGTAACATGCAAAACTGTTACCACAAAGATGGATAACTGTAAACTCGTCATGATGTTTGACTGACATTCAATAGATAAATAGATCCATTGTAAATATTGGTAACCCCTCGAAAACTTTGGGAATGTAATTAAATGCTAGCTTTTTGCCCTGGGGTATTTCGTGTACTCAGCGGTGTTTGCCTCTTGTGAAGGTGTACAAGGTTAATGGCCGGGTTAAGAGAGTTTCTCGACGTCATTTACAGTGACAGTTGACGGGCCAAATGCGCAACATGCGAAATAGAAAGGTGTGCTAACTTGTGCTGCATATCCTCACACCAACTCAGCTTCGGCAGTTTGAGTGTATAAAAGACGAATTAAAGTCATTTCTTTGTCCTTTGTTTGATGATACATTCTGTCAATGATAAGATTACCAAGCTTGGTAAAGATCGAAAAAAGAAGTATTGTTCTCATAAAATTTTAAAATTATAATCGTGTGTTGGTGTAACAAATGGTTAATTACATAAAAAGAAAACATATGAAGCGATTGACTTGAAGTTACAGTAAACGATATGTCAAATGTATAATGATAAAATAATGACATTAAAAGCGCACATATTTGCACATGCATGAAAGCAAGCGAATGAGAGGAAATCCCGTCGTTTTACATCAAGCTCGCGAGACGGGAGCACGACAAGACGGTTAGGTAAATGAGTTGAAATAAGAGCTTAATTGCGAGGAGCTCGGTGAAGGGTACACATCTTGTAATTAACGCCGGAGACAAGCGTTTCCGTTCTGTTCCCGGCACATGGGCTTTGTGAATTCCATAAACTGTCTGACATTAGTTTTAATACCTTGACTAATTGTCCGACTGAACCTCAGAAATGGCCCGATCATAGTTTATGACGTCGTGATGTATCTTTTTCTTGACTGGAATTTCCGCCCGCTTTGAAATGACCGCTTTGCAGTTTGGATTAAGGTGATTAGACGGCCGTCGAGTAGCTCTTGTCCATGTAATTTACGCGCCCTTAAGATCAAGAATATCCTTGTTCTAAGGACGGAACCTCACTAGGCGACCTGCTCTTTTTTTTCTGTGTTTTAAATAACGGTCTCAGATCTAAGGTTCGTCTAGTTTTGTCTGAAGGTTGTTGCACTGGTTATTGAAGTCCTGTTTGAGGTACATTTACTTTACAGTTTTCCACAAACTGCACACATGTTCATTTGCGATCAGCTCAGGCGGGAGCTTAATGCTGATAGGCGACATCTGGCGGCGATCAAGTGTAGTCATGATTTGTTCCTCAATATCGTGGGCTTAATCAATCGGAAAAGACCAAGTGTCACGCTATAACAAACTTCTGTACATCTGGATAATAAACCAGTTAAAATACATGCTTCTTCAAGCGTATTTCAGGAGTAATGTTCACGGCTTAGAGACTCTTTATATTCTTCTCTCCAATTTTTTTTTTTCGGCGTGTTAAAGTTTTTCTGTGCACGGACGTTTCCACCACGTATGTTACCTTGGTGTTTTTAGACCCAGGGGGCAAAACAAAGGCGATCTGTCTGTGCATGTTGTCTGTGTTGCTATTCTCCTGTCTTGTAATTTTTTCTGCCACTGCTTTCGAGGGTGGTTTCATTCACCAAAAAAGCTGAAACGTCGACATATGAGAGAATTAAGACTATAAGACTCTTAGGTATTTTTTAGGGTTATTCAGAAACGCGTATGGTTCTATATAGAACTGTTTCCACTTCGAAGCATTGTCATGATTCTAAGGGTTCGCTGGTATTCGAATGAAGGGGGAAATAACCCGTCTTACAGATGAGTCTCGAACCCATTGTTTTGTCTCTGGGATTTATTAGCTATTTATTTATCAAAATAACAGCGACATTTCAAACAATATCACGTATGTTTAATGAAAATTGTTGAACAGTACACGTTGTATTTTGAAGTGTAGTTTATTATTTTTTATTCTCTGAGAATATTCAGAGACAGCACATTTTCCGAAGATGCGCGAAGATTTAACGAGGAAACTCGGACACTATTGTTATGTGACCGTTGAGCGAAGTCTTATACTTGATTTAGTCGTCTGATGTTTATCTACTTGTAACAAAAAAGCAGCCCTTTCACATCCAGGTTTGCTGAGTCTAATGTTTTAAAGGACACACATCTTATGTATAAACAAGTTTGGAATAGTCGAAAGGGAAGAGGCCAACGTTTTTACAGTGGTGTAGCAAAAAGTATTACTTATCACTGATTGTCTGAGTAGCGACCCCTTTCCTGGGCCTGGGGCCTATGCATTTGCCTTAGAAGAAATGATAATATCAATGACGCTTGTAGGCATGATATGGTTAAATGTAATATTGTCGATAACATAGAAGCTCACTAACTATTGTGGAGTCTTGGTTAGTTCTGACTGTCTTCTAATAGCAGAAAATAGACAAGGTAAACAAATTTGTAGAGATAAATCTTTCTTTAAGCGATATAGTGGTGAAAATCCTATATCAAACGAGAGCCAATCTGATTATGATGACCTTGTTTATCCTGTCCCTCAATCAGCTGATTTAACTACAACACCCTGTCAAACCACCAGTGCCCGAACATCAGCACACGTGGATCTGACCCCCAAAGTCAGAAACAAAACCTCTACACAAAGGAATGATTTCCATTATTATTGATGAGTGTATCTGTGACAGCAATTAAATGTTTTTGACATGGCTGATAAGTATGTTATGTAAATGTTTTTGTTTTGTTTTGTTCAATTGTTTTGGTAATACAATGCAGTGATTATAATAGATGCGTTTATTTTTAATTGTTTTTGTATGCATTTTGTATATGTAGTATGTTGGATATTTTGTGTACGTAATTTATGTTTGTAATATGTTATTTAATATGCAAAACAAATATTGGTAAGGACTGCGCTTGAAATGCAATTTTTTAAATTTAGGATTATGAAAATGTAATTACTTATAAAATCAATTACTGTTTAATTAGCTAGAAAGGGGGAGATGTAGTGATGTCGT
>JAVFBW010140266.1:0-12991 GCA_034783835.1 Mopalia ciliata | reverse complement strand
GCGATTGCCGGAGCCACAACATGTGACTCGCTCATATACCTGATGGTCGAAAGGCGGACTCGAACCCGTGAACGGTACATCGAAGCATGTTCAGTTGAGGAAGGAACTCGCTACCACTGAGCCACGACCGCGGGCCCACTCTTTCCTGAGAGATATTGTTTTTAAAGGCAGTGGCTGGTTAAAATCAGAAACAAAGAGTTGCCAGTAATATGCAGTATAAGACATGTCAGGTTCAAGAACTACATGGAGAATGTGCGTAAAGCATTTTCTACCATCCGATTTTGAAAGGGACCGTCACCACGAATAGACGGATTTAAAGCTAACAGAAATGAGTTAAAAAGAATGACGTATACCGAGTGTATTTCCCTTTGGCCCAGATCAAAAGGCTAGGGTAAACAGGAATACATTCGTGAAGGGCGAGGAGGGTCGAGGCCAGACAGAGAGAAGGAAGGCAGATTTTCCTCGGGTTTAGCTAATCAACAAAGGGAGAAAGACGCCCAGCTTTTCACTGATTCCCAGCCCTTTATCACTAAGGTTAGCGTAGACAAAATGAGTATAGTCTCGCATGAACCAGACCCTCCTCGCCTTAAAAGGGAAGACCACCCAAAAACCATATTCTATAAATAAGTGAAACTTGTGTGTGTAATACAATACATTAATTTCCATTGTCATAATCTGATCGTAACTCTGGTTATCATTCATTAGAAAGGATCACAAGTACCAGTTGAGTCATCAAATCCTGTGCTGCTAAGTTTTCCTACACTCTGGTTTGTCAGCCAATTTTGAACTATCCAATGATAAATCAGTGAAGTCTGCTGTACACAGGATTTGATGACTAAACTGGTGCTTGTGATCCTTTTTAATGGATGATAACCGGAGTTACGATCAGATTATGAAAATGGAAATTAATGTGTTGTATTACACACAAAAAGTTTAACTTATTTATAGAATATTGTTTTTGGGTGGTCTTCCCCTTTAACCTCGACCACGGCTATAGGGTCTGGAAACATTGCATGTTATATTTTGCAAAAAAAGAAATGACCCGGATATCGGTTAGTTGCTTTTCTGATAGGTTAATTTTACAAAAATTAAATGGAACCCAAAACCTATCAATTTATTAACAAATAAATTAATTTTGAGTTTTATTTTTTGAAATTGGAAATTATTCAGTCCGTATTCGAAAACACGTGTGACCTAGATCATTATAGTAAACAATCACAGGTCAATGGCAGTAAATAGGCTTTATATAGGTCAGCGACTACACAAATACAGACTGAATACTTTCCAATTTCAACAAATAAAACCCAAAAATAATTTATTTGTTAATAAATTGATAGGTTTTGGGTTCGATTTAATTTTTGAAATATTTTTTTTAAAGTAACCTATCAGAAAAGCATCTATACGATATCCGGACCATTTCTCTTCAGCAAATTATAACATGCAATGTTACCAGACCCTTTAGCCGTCGGGGAGACTCTGGTTCACGCGAGACTAAAATGAGTACCGATATTGAACGTTTTAGATTCCACACAAATTAAGCAGCCGTTTTCGTTTTGTATTGAGTTTAAGGTAATTTGATATGACGTATCAGGTCATTACACCATGTCAATGACCTGATATATACGTGCGACCATAGGCTTTTATACAAACTGTATTATACCTGTAAGTCTATAGGGTTACACACTGCTGTATTCACCGTTCTTTTATATATATCTTTCTTTCCGGCGTCAAGTTCTTCCTTAGAATAATTTGGTTACGACGGTAATAATTCTGCCTGATAAAAAACTTTCAGAGAAAAACTTTACTTGGATATAATAGGTTCATCGTAGCTATAGCACATGATATATGTTGTTATTGTGTGTCACTTGCACCACGCATATCACTTCCGGCTTGTAAAACTTTAATTACTGGCTTAATATTAATTAGTTTCTTTATCTGGGGCAGTTTTGTTACCAAAATAACATTTAAATACATATCGTCCAAAACCCACTTTAAAATCCCGTGTCGCCTCCTTTAATGGGATTAAGATCGTGCATGAATATTACATGTATAACCTGCTTGCCACCCTGTATTTACACAGCCTCTTATTGTAAGAAAGTCCCAATGTGATTGGATGGGATAAAGATAGGTCGTCCCAAAGTAGCTGTTGTAGACTCTAGTTTACTAAGGTTTTGCCTTACATGGAGGCAAGGTAAAAAATGAAGATGATGCGGTGATCATTATGCGATGATATTCTTTTCCGCCTTTCCTCGGGAAGATGTTGCTATCTTCTGTTAAACAGAGAGCATTTATCATTTAAAAAAATGCAAATAATATACGGTGTTTTTTCTTTCTTCAGATAAGTGTTCTCTTCATGTGGCAATTGTCGAACAAAGGATGATCAGATTGATTCAGTTGTAGTAGAAAAAAAAAAAAAACAACAAAAACGAATCTAACACTAATGGTGCATGTTTATTCTGGAATAAGTAGATTAAAACAGGGACAATCAACCATCAAATATTTTATAAGAAGATCATTAGTATAAAACTACGTAGAACACCAATTACAACACCTACGTGTTCATGTGTCGCTTTACCGATTTGTTTCTTCATTCTACTGTATTGACACGAAGTGCATTAAGATGATAGTCCTTAAACCACCTACTGAAGTAAGAGAATTAGCGTAGAGTATAGCTGGGAGTGGGTACATTGCTTTATCGCCTCGATAATTTTCACCCCACATGAGCACATAAAATAAATGCCCTGGAGCTAGGATACACCTCTGAGTACGCTCCGTTTAAACCCAGTTTTAATTCAGTTTCCTTGCGCTTTAATTTTACACAAACCATGTCTGAAGCTGGAATGAACAACATGAAGTCACGATCGTAAAGACAGATCACATTAGATTATCGTCTTATTATTATTCTACCACTCAGAAACAATCTCTAATCGAACTTAAGCTTAATATGTTTAGCCTAATTTTTCATTGAACTATCCCTGTATACATACTTATAACAAGACACTCCTCCATGGCACTCAAACATATTGTTTTAAAACACACCATTCTATAACGTCATTATTTATATTACCAACTTGATATGTGTGGTTTTCTGCTGTAGAATTCATATCTGGATTCCATTTGGCATGACCAAAATTCATTGTGTATGTAACAGTGTTTATTACTGTGTTTATTAGAATTTTACCCAATATCAATTCTATTTATAATATGGAAGACATTCACTAAAATTCAATAACTTCGATTGAAGGGTCGAATTGGATATCCTTCATGTTAATTATATCTTAATATAGAATGGCTGGTCGTTACGCCATCTTGCTGCTTGTCATTTACAGGGCCACGAGCTCAATGTTGTATTGCCCCATGTTACTCGATGGCAAGTGATTCTGGACAGTAATAGCTGTTGGAACCAACAGATCGTGCAAAACCAATGATCCGGTGCTGAGGTACATGGTCTACGAGTATCCTAATAGAGTGAATTAAACTGAATGAATACATTCATGTAAGCACAACCCACAAGCATAACATCCCTCTCAATAACGACGGATTGTCCATGACGTCAATTTGGGCATATTTCATTGACATTGATTTAGCGCCTGTTTTGTTTCCAATATCGTTTTTATTTAACTAGTTACAAAAATGATACTACACAGTGATTTTTATTGGCACATGTAGTTAAGTGAAATATGTGTTATAATTTTTTCTAAAATATTTACTCACCATAAATCACCCCACAATCTGTAGTTGATGTATTGGTAGGACATAACCCTGCTAAGTGGTTGTTATTTCTCAGTTTGTGTATCTTTGTGACATGCTCTTTGTTAAAGTATAAGGACAGGATCTCTCACACCGCAAATCGGTTATGTCACGTATGACCTTTATTTTATAATGCACATCAAGTATTTCCATCTGGCATATGTCATTAATCAGTCATTGAAACTCGGATTGGAAACAAAAATCCGTTTTGATCTATCCATGGCTATATTTGATCTATGATATGTCCTTTGTCTGCTTTGTCGTGTGTAGCTATAATGCTATCAATTTTCCTGTCATTTCTACGTGGTTATTGTACTCTTAAAGTGACCGAGGACTCCGGCATGGTATAAGTGTCACGCGGTTTGTCCATATCAAACCTGACTGGACGTCGTCAGTCCTACATTCACTTGAAAATATATATTTACTCGGGGCGGGTCCAACTATGACAACCTTTGATCATAATTAATTTGATACTTAATTAGACGTCTTTCAATACTGAAGCTTGAAAGCACAAATCATGTAAATGTCTATTTAGTTTCTTCTCTGTGCCTGCCATGCCATTATAGTATTAGACCAAATTAGTCCATGATTCAGCTCTTAATGAACGCTGTTTAAGTCCAGTATTAAAGACTACATGACAGTGCACAGTTTGGAAACGTATCAAGGTAGACTAATAGCAACGAAAACGATGGGTTCCGAGATTTCGTTTCAAAGCAGGTTTTTGTAACATTTTAGCAGCACCTTCTGACTAATTATGTGTTTTTTGTTTACATATACGTGATGAGGAATTATAATTAAAAATAACTCTTTTGTCACTTTTTGTTAGACAGTTTTGATAACCATCAGGCCGCCTGTGCGATTTATATTACGTCTCTAGAAAGGCCGTTTGAGGTTAATATTATTGCAGTCTCATTTGTTTTTCATATGTAGTATTCCGGAATACACATATTATTTGCTTCAGATGGTGTCTTATAATCTATTAATGTCAAATGTCAAATATATATGGAGACTCACTTCACTCATGTTACGATTGTTTACCACATCAGTAGTCTAGTAATTAATTTCACCATCTTATGCCCCGGACATCACCGACCTATCATTTTTCCGATTCTGACGTCAGGTACTGGCAGTTTGGTTTTTCTTGTGAATTATTCAGTTCAATAATATTTGATTAAGTTGTCACAATGGGTGTTATATTTTTGTCACCTCTATAATTATGTGGTATTTTTATTCGGATAATTTGTTAGTCTTAGCCACCTGTTACACCGAGTAACCACTATTAGTACGACCCCTCAAACCACGTGGATTCAAGTTTACTTCCGCCTACGTCTCCTTGAATTGTGTATTGATCAAGCCGCATGCCAGCGAATCTGGCAGTCGCTTAAGCAAGTCCCTAACTACCAGCAAGGCAAAGCAGCCAGCTTCTGCGGCCTTCCGCGAGTTTCAAATGTCCTTGGCTGGTCTGTGGCCAGAATAGGAAATGAATCGGTCTGTAGACCACAGATGGTAGGCAACCGCCAAGTTTGTCATTACAAAACAATTGTAAAAGTGTCATTAGGAACCGCGCTTGGCAGATTCTGTGGACCATACCTGGATACAATGACAAGTAAGTAAATACGTAACAATTGGCTACTAAGTTCCAATTAAGGAAATAATTGCGGTCATAGGGGAATTTCGGTTTAAAAGAAAATTATACAAAATTTAACATTTCTTCGTTTTGTAACATTTATACATTACCGGTGGTTACCTTTTTGTTGTTAATGTGTGTCATTTCAGACCTTAGATATTCGCTATCAATGGATTTGTTTTTAGTCTAACTCTTATTAAATGACAAATACGCAGCAAGATCTGGTCATTTTTGTTATCATTAGTTATCATTACTTTAATGCTTTTTTAAAAAGCACATAAAAACTCTATAGCAGCATGAATAAATATCGTAAATAGCAGATTTGATCTAGCTTTTGTACTTGCGAGACTAAGGATTATTAGACCCCTTGTGCATTCTGCGTAACAGAGAAAGTAGTTTTTACATACGATCTTAAAGTGCGTGTGGTCATAGTTGGCTAATTATTCATTCTTTGTGTTCCAATACTCGTTTAAAAAGGAAATTTAGTGGTTAGACATAGGTGCGTTTAATTTTCCAACACAGCTTTTGGTTTGGCTTGCTAAATAGTATTGTTGAACTGCATCGCCATCAAAGTTAAATTTACCCTCTCTCGAACAGGCGTTTTACACTAGCCTGTCAATTCACCAAGCATTTGTGGCTTTTTGTCAAGAAATGTAGTTTTTCAAACTTTTGCTCTGTTAAGAAAAAAGAAAAAGACAAATAGGCAATAATATTTCTAAGAATGAACAGCAATGGTCACCTTATATTGGGCCTAGTCCTGAACATAGAGATGTTGTTCTTTCTATATAAAACATCTGATAGAATGCGATGAAAACGCGTATACCGTTGAAAACATAACACGCATATCATATATTGTGAACGGCTAAACTCCGCTGCATAGTTAAACATAGTCAAGTACAGTAACAACTCTGTAGAGAGGAAATGAATTAATTTTTAACTGAAACTATTAGTTGTTTGTTCAGGCTTCACCAGGGGTCCGAGTATAGTATTAGCATAGTAAAGTACCCCAACGAATCCTACGAAACATATTGAGTTCATTTTGATCCAACGTTTAAGTGTATTATTAAAAGTTTTGGCATAGAGAATTATATAAAAAAACAAATCTGAAAACAAGATAATGAATATATTTTGATGCAACGTAGGGGTTTACCTTTTAAAGTCTTGACATAGTAAAGTATAGTAACAAATAAAAAAAACAAGATATTGAATTCATTTTGACCTAACGTTAAGGTTTATGATTTAAAGTGTTCGCATACTATAGTAAAGTCGCAAAAACGAAAATAAGATAAAATATTCATTTTTAACCAACATTTCAATTTATGATTTAAAGTGTTGCCATAGTAACACATCCGAAATAAGATAATGAATTCATTTTGACCCAACGTTTAGGTTTATGATTTAAAGTGTAGGCATAGTAAAGTATAGTAGCAAATCCGAAAAAAGATAACGGATTCATTTGACTCAAGGTTTAAGTTTATTAATAGCAGTTTTGGCATAGTAAATTATAGTAACGATTCCGTAAAAAGATAGCCCCTAAATAGCTCAGCAATGGCGCCTTTTTATATAAATAGACGATTACCGAATTCCCTAAGGTCTCTGTGTAAAGAATATTGAACGTGTTTGTTGGTTATTCGAGGAGAACAGCTATTACAGCCGTAAGTCTGAAACTCCGTTCCACGGAAGAGTTTTGAAAAACCTGATCCATTAAACCTGATTTGCTGGGTTGGTTTGCTCCTACCAATATTTATATAGGATCAAGTTGTTCTTTATGCTTTGTCGCCTATCAGTATAACGCGAACGACAATTTGGAATTGTCCTGCCGCATGGACCGCGTTTAGAAGTGTCTACTAGTTGTAGTGTTCCATCGACTTGACCGACTATTGGTAGACTTTCCAAAGCATTGATAGATAATTGAGACACAAGGTAGCTATTAGCGCTTTACACATCCCACAGATCTTAATGTAAGTAGGCCTCCGGTTCATGGCCAGTCCAATCTGAGTTGTTGCTCCCCCGTAAGGAAAGACATTTCCCTTTAATTCCTGAAACTTACCAAAGGGAAACTACATCCCACCTCTTACTGGCCTTTCTAGACCACGTCATACACACTCTGGTGTTTACCGAACACACCTCGTGTGTCTTCCTCATACATGCCGGAGGTGCACTCAGGTAAGCGAACCTGATAGCGCTTTAAAGCCGGATTTGTGGTCCTACACGCTGACCACTGATACAAGTCCGCGGGCCATCTTTAAATGAAATTATACGCACTTAGTACTCAAAACATTGACCATCACTTATTAACGCGCAAAATATACCAAAACTGTTCTGAGTAAAGTACCACTTTGGCCAAATTTGTATATTCAAAGCTAATCTTCTGTGGTGAGACAGCTCTGTTGTTTGAAACAAAAAGACATTGGGCATCGTGACGTACATCCTAAACCAATATAATTATGATTCATGTGTAGTAAAGGTAAAACGTTTGCTTAAATTGTTTTTAGTAAAATTCAAGACTGCCTTTATGCGACGAATGATTGAAGATCTTTCATTAAGATAAATATTGGCGCTAAAAATGTGAATTATTCGAACGTAGACACGTCCTAAATTAAATAGTCTGGTAGTATTCTAGTTTTCAATTATGCTTTTTAAAAATCTTTAATTTATTACAACAAAATTGCGACCGTATGTATGGCAGTGTTATTAAAGAAGGTTACACTGATAGTGGGTGACAACACTTAAGTGTTTGTGACACATTGCTTGATTAACAGACAGACTCTTTGTTGATTTACGCCATGCCCAAGGATATTTCGCTTACTTATATGACAGTAATGATAGGTAAAGACGACCCAAACACACTCCCCTTAGCAAGAGGGCAGTAGGTGTTCGGTATTCAAAGATCATTTCGAAAAGTCGAGTGTGCGCTTACAACTTACCCCCATGTAAAACTGTGTTTGGGCTTAACGCACACAATCCATATGCGCATGGTTTTGACTACAAGGAGAAAGAGAAAAACGCAAAGTCAATTTCGCTGTTCTCGAGAGGGAGAGTCCTGTTGCCCAAGATCTAAGGAGCACCATGAAGCCTATCTGTTTGTGATGTATGCATTGCATCATGTGATTGGCATGCTTTGTCTCAATCGTATTCTCGCGAGAGTTTCTATAGTTTCGTTTGTTTGTTTGATTGGTGTTTAACGTCGGTATTTCACGTATATGACGACGGACATCATAAACAAATCTGCTTCCCGTTACCCTTTAGCTCTGCGAACACCAGGGCAAGAGAAAGCAACTTCTTTTCTCGCCGCTTACGATCGACCGAGGAAGCCGAGGGAGTATTCTGCAGGGCCATGACCCACCCACTCCCTCACGGGGCAGTTTCTTTAGTGGACGCCGCTAAGACAACTTGTGTACATTATGCCGGACTATCGCCGTGTACGTTATGACGGACTATCGCGCATTAATTTCTGCCATTAATTTGAGGTGATGTATCCTGCAGGCCAGCAAGTTAAAGAAGTAAAAAACAAGATGGCTTGGGTGTATCTTGGAGTCAATACCACGGCGTAGGAAGTAGAATCGATTCTATGTTAGAATGGATTTGTGTTTGTCTGTTGTCATCGACATCAGGAGTGAGTTCCTTCTCCCCTTGGGCTGGCTCCGGTCAGGAGCGAGGTAATCATAAGTATGGTGGCGTAATCACCCAATCCATCAAACAAACAAACAAACCATTGCTAAATTACCCTGATTCCCACTTTCTGCTAAGAGGCAATATTATGATTATAACAGTCACCACCGTTAAACGGTATCCATTTGTTGCTTAGAACACTGTTGCCACAGAGCGCTTTGTCGGATGACATAGAAGTGTCTGAAGTGTTTAATGCTTTAACAAAGCCTTTCATTTTCATCTATTATTCCGTTCTTCAGGATTGTGCAAAACTGATGCGAATATCGCCTGATTCATCCCACATTGTTCTCGAACAGGAAAAAGTTATTTCCAACTGTGTATCCTATTGCAAAACTTTAAAAAAAAATTGAAACAAAAGGCCTTTAATTTTAAACGAGAGGTTCGTTTTTGTTCTCACTATTCAAAGCTAACACTGATCAATAATTGCAGTATTTGACAAATCTTGAACTGCAATGATTTAACCTACAGTCAGTTGAAAAGACATGTAAATGATGGAGCTCAAAGCTAAATGTATGGCGGACGTTTTATAGGCTTTATTGATGTGAAATATTAAAATTAATGCTGTACGTAAGCTTAATTTTGTATATTATTTTTGTAGTAAAAGAACATTTATTCTCAATATTAGCATAGTTTCGGGTTTTCACAAATATTCCACCTAACGGGGATTCATAAACAAATATAGCAGCAGTTTTGTTATATAAACAAATATAGCAACAGTTTTGTTTACAACTAGACATTGTGTATGATTTTACTATGGCTTAGTTTTTGTTTTATTTTTGTCCATTGGATATAATCCTTAACAAATTATCAAATTGGCCCGAGTGGACACAAACATGCCTGTGCGAACACAGTTGGTTGATCGTCACGTGTTTCGAATTAGCGCGACAACCTGCATATTAAGGCTTCGTAGTTAATTGATTGTCTTAAAACATAATGTATAAAAATTATTTAATTCTATTTAACGTATATACTTCATGCAATACACTTTTCCTATACTGTTCTAAAACATCATCTAAATACAATTGTATTTAGTTAATTTGTTTTGTATTCGGGAATCTGCAATACTTTAATATGGAGCTTTATTGTCCGTTTATATATTAATTAATTCCAAACCACAACGTAATATTTTCTGGCACTATCTGCTTAGCAATGCAAATCACTGCCAAGTTAATCGATGTTTGAGAGCTTTCATCGAATCAAATGTAATGTTTTCTTTTAACCATGAAATTACTGTAAACATTGTAAAACAAAAACAGTGTCAAAAACATACCGGATTTCAGGCCGTTTTGCTAAAGTGAAAAGGATTGTAAACACTACCTGTGCATTCGGCAGAATCACACGTTTTGCGCATCACTAATTCCATAATCACAAAGGAATTAATTGTGTGCATCATGGAAATACGTTCCAGTTTACTGTTATGTAAAGAGATGGTGTGCCCTCCGCATTGCTTGTGACTGAGATATATCAGTCACGTTGGTTTAAGTAACAATGTTGTGTTTTCCCTTCCAAAATTTTCTCTGTTTTTTGGCTTTTTTTGTATTTTACCATAACCCTATCTGGAAACAATTGTAATTTTAATTGATTCACAATATAAACGAATCGATTAGTGATTTTCTGCCAGAAGCAAGATCGTGGAATCATTATTCAATGTATCGAATTACTTCCGGCAGAGCCTGTGCTGAGGTGCGGCACAGTCGCCTGCGGTCTAAGATCGTTCTTAAGACAACTTTGATGTGAGAACACAAAAGGGTTAGCCCTCAGGTATATAAAAGAGTCACAGGCTCAGGTTCGCGGGGGTGGATTCTACGAGATTTTCAGCCGGTTTTTCATCATATTTTGGCCGGGAACAATGTGATATAGGCAATCTGTCGGACATATACATATTAGAAGTAGATCTACCCTTGAGTACGATGTTATACCCCAATCCAGTAAACAAACAAAAACAAAGTGTTATTTATATTACTGATGTCAATCCGTTTTCGTAATGTTGTGTTCTTGTGCCTCATGCGAGGTTATTGTTACATACATAAAGTATTCCTTTGGACAGGTTAAGTTAGTCGTCTTTTGTTCGTGTATATTACCGTCCTTTCTCGAGAGA
Organism: Mopalia ciliata; assembly: GCA_034783835.1. NCBI lineage: Eukaryota > Metazoa > Mollusca > Polyplacophora > Chitonida > Mopaliidae > Mopalia > Mopalia ciliata. Next base: position 1,844 of record JAVFBW010140266.1, on the reverse strand, counting down.
TTTTGAATTAATCGGGTAGTCCTGCCCATGACTATTGTTAGCGATACGTAATTTACCAACTGATGGAGTTTAATGGACACAATCAATAATTTACAGTGAATGGCGACACGAATTGAGATTTGATTTGACAAGTCTACATACAGGTATTTCATTACTGACCGATTTCTGTCCAAAGTACTTCAGAGAAGTAGAATAACACAAGAGTCTAGTAGTAATTGAATATTTCCGCTGTAAGCGAGCCATGGAGTAGCAATAGTCACATCAGCAATCAGTTCAAACTCCGATATTGCTACCATCGATTACTCTTGTATCTATCTAAGATCTCCTCTTGTGAAGCTAATCCGACAGACAAATGATGTCGAGCGATAGGCTTCTTTGACCAAACACTTGTATTTAATTTCACGGCAGCTTGTCGCGTTACTGGTAGCTCACTAACACAATCCTCACGCTCATTAAAACCCCAATCTGTGGAAACTAGATTCAGTGTTAAATCCTCCTTTTACCAAGGACAACACAATAAGAGATGAACCGTCATATGGGTGTCTACAGTGATATCTGATCTTCTCATATCCATTACTAATGATGTCTTTCTCTGCCGAGCAAACGAACTCTCGGGGCATCCTGCCGTCAACCATTGTCAATTAACTGAGGATTTTAAGTAAGGGTGACGTGGACGCTTCGGTTTCATTACCTCAAGACATTATTCTGTATTTGATATACCTGACCGAACTAATACTTGTTTATCCCTTGATGAGTGCTACCATCCAGTGGACAGGTAGAGGAATTTGTTTGTTTGATAGCTGGCGAGTCTCCCATTCTCATCAAAACCGTATACCTCAGCTCAAAACGCACACTTTTACAGTAAGCGTTAATAAGTTCATTTGTTATAAAATTGGTTTGTGGTCATAACAGCTGTAATTGTAATTGAACAAATTGGACTTTAAGGTTCCATAAAAACAGTTTTTCCTAGAGTCTCAATAGGATATCTCATCATTCTATTGGGGATCTAGCGAACGTTTAGGAGGGAGCTTTCTGTTGACCTTGACCTCTCAGAGCTAAGGGGCAGCTTAAAGCTGTATTTGACCACGGTTGTCTTTGTTACCTGGGGCGTCGCGGGTGGTTCCTTTCATAGCAGCTATGCGGGTGAAATAACATAAGTATAAAGCACTCACTAGTTTACATAAAAATCATATAGATGGTGACAAAAAGCTGAATTACACATTTATCCTTATGCCACTTGGTCTGTTTTCGACCAATCAGAAGAAAATAATTTTACATGTAGTATAACACAACGTTTAGTCTTACGTATGGCGATACAAATTAATGTAGTAATAAGCATCTGAGCTAACAAAGAACACAATTTCGATTCTGTTGCTTTTGTAGCTTACTGGACATGTGTATAACTGATGCCTATACGTCTTGTTTATCAGACATAATTTGCGTATGTTTGTCATCATATTATTTACGCACAAACGAAATCGGTTTATAATGTTTACACTAACAATTACGACCGACACGTTTCACTGAATTGTAATATTTTACCATTTTTCGTGAACTAAAATAAGCCATAGAGGCAGTTGAGTATTCCCTACTGTGTCTGACGTCTAAATAACTATGCTTTCGCCTTTGAAGCAGCTGTGGTACCTTTCTAGTATCTTAATCATTTGCACGGCTTCCCTAGAATCATTTAAATGATTTATACAGAATTAAATTGTATTTACCGTAATCCTCAGGGGTCCGATGCTCGAAAGACGAGAAGCCGCTAACACCAGATTTAATTGATAATACCGGTTTAGAGATAGGCCTACAACATGGCGTGACGTTAACTAATAGTGGATAAATTT
>JAVFBW010140255.1:0-12991 GCA_034783835.1 Mopalia ciliata | reverse complement strand
CTATATCCATCCATTATATAAAATTTACCTTTGAATTTGATAAGTTAACAAGGAAATTTAATTCAAGCTTAATAGGTTATTGTCAGATTTTGATTGGTTATTGTGGCGATTTGTGACGATTTATCTGATTTTGATTGGTTATCACTGGCCCTTATTTCCAGCTCTCCTTTATCTCCCTTATAAGCTTCTGGAGGAATGATTTGATGACAAAAAAGGCCTTTGCGCCATATGCCAAATAATAAATATTGTTTTTGTCTCTGCCCAGTCTTTAGGGTTGCTATTTGGTTGCATGGACTGTAGAGTGATGCCATCAAAAATAACAGATGCAAAGGCAGGAGAATTGTTTACGATCCGTAACCCTGGAAACATGGTACCCCATCATCGTCATTATAAGGGTGTCGAGTGTGTGACTGGAGAGATTGGAGCTCTGGATTTATAGGTTTCTAATCGAGCAACAATTTCTAGATGCGTGCTATTTAACACGAAGATTACAGATACACAGTCGCTAACGTTACCTAACGTTACACAATCCATCTTTATTAACACCAGATTGGTAGATATACAACGTAGCAACTATTACCCAACGTTAAACAATCTGTTTACTAAAACTATATTGACAGATACTCAAGGAGTCGCTACTTAACGTTTGACAATTTATTCAACTAGGGTATAAACATCTCCGAACAGTGATAAGAAAATTGTTTAGGCTTGTTCCGTTGTATTGATCATACAATCATCAAGAGTAATGCTAACGGCGTATAGCCACAACGATATTGAGAAATATTATTAATATAGATACATACATTTAATCTGACGCTGAGTCAAAGATAATCACACAATTATGAAAACTTTTGTCGTCATAATCTTGCAAGGGGGTTTATGCTAAGAGAGAGAACACCTATGGCTGGGTTTCTATTGGACACTGGATTTATCCAATTACGATAGTTCAAGTTATAAGACGACACACATTCAATACACTTGCAAACAAAGACTTCCCTGTCAAACGTAGGTTGCTATACCTGTGACTCCACCGTACCCCGCTACACTGTAACCAGTCGAATAATGCATATGGGTAACTTACACAAAGAGAAAAATTGTGTGAAGAGAAAAATTCAATCTTATATACAAGTTTAAATAAACCAATCCAAGACAAAACATGGAAACAAAGTCCTCTGTGACAACAATGTGAGATGTAATATTAGAGGGTTTCACTAACAACAATGTGTAATCTTATATCAAAGGGTTTCACCAACAACAATGAAAGATCTAATATCAGAGAGTTCCATCAACAACAATGTGCAATCTTATATCAGTTGGTTTCATCAGCAAAAATGTGACACCTAATATCAGAGGGCTTAACCAACAACAACGTGAACTCTTATATCAGAGGGCTTCCCCAACAAAGATGAAAGATGTAATATCAGGGGGTTTCACTTAACACATTGTGTAATCTAATATCAGAGGGTTTCATCAACAACAATGAGAGATTTAATATCAGAGGGTTTCGCCAACAACAATATGTAATCTAATATCAGTGGGTTTCACCAACATTATTGAGAGATTTACTCTCAGAGGATTTCACCAACAAAATGTGTACTCTAATATCAGAGGGTTTCACTAACAACAATGTGTAATCTAATTCCAGAGAGTTTCACCAACAACAATGTGGGGTATGATATCAGAGGGTTTCATCAACAACAATGTGTACTCTAATAAAAGAGGCTTTCACTAACAACAATGTGTGATTTAAGATCAGAGAGTTTCACTAACAACAATGTGTGATCTAAGATCAGAGAGTTTCACCAACAAAAATGTGTGATCTAATATCAGAGGGTTTTATCAACAACAATGTGTAATGTAACGTCAGAGGGTTTCACTAACAACAATGTGCGATCTAAGATCAGAGAGTTTCACCAACAGCAATGTGTAATTTAATATCAGAGGGTTTCACCAACAACAATGTGGGCTCTAATAAAAGAGGCTTTAACTAACAACAATGTGAGATCTAATACCAGAGGGTTTCATCAACAACAATGTGTGCTCTAATATCAGAGGCTTTCACCAACAACAATGTGTAATCTAATATCAGAGGGTTTCATCAACAACAATGTGTGATCTAAGATCAGAGAGTTTCACCAACAACAATGTGGGACCTAATATCAGAGGACTTCATCAACAGCAAGGTGTAATCTAATATCAGAGCGTTTCACTAACAACAAGGTGTAATCTAATATCAGAGGGTTTCGTCAACAACAATGTGGGATCTAACACAAGAGGGTGTCGTCAAAACAAAGTGTAATCTAATATCAGAGGGTTTCGTCGAAAACAATGTGGGATCTAATTAGAGAGCGTGTTGTCAACAACAAAGTTTAATCTAATATCAGAGGTTTTCGTCAACAACAATGTGGGATCTAATACCAGACGATGTCGTCAACAACAAAGTGGGATTTAATATAAGAGGGTTTCCTCAACAACAAAGTGTAATCTAATATCAGAGGATTTCGTCAACAACAATGTGGGATCTAATACCAGAGAGTTTCGTCAACAACAAAGTAGGATTTAATATAAGAGGGTTTCGTAAACAACAGTTTGTGATCTAATATCAGAGGGTTTCACTAACAACAAGATGTAATCTCATATCCGAGGGTTTCGTTAACAACAATGTAGGATCTAATTTCAGAGGGTTTCGTCAACAACAAGGCGTAATCTAATATCAGAGGGTTTCGTCAACAACAATGTGGGATCTAATTCCAGAGGGTTTTGTTAACAACAATGTGGGATCTAATATCATAGGGTTTCGTCAACAACAATGTGGGGTCTTATATCATAGGGTTTCATCAACAACAATGTGTAATCTAATATCAGAGGGTTTCGTCAACAGCAATGTGGGATTTTATATCAGTTGTTTTCGTCAACAACAATGTGTTATCTAATGTCAGAGGGTTGTACCAACAACAATATTGGATGTAATATCAGTGGGCTTCACCAACAGTCCAACAGCAATCTTTAATCTAATATCAAAGGGATTCCTAACAATAATATGTACTCCAATACCAGAGGTTTACACCAACAACAATGTGGGGTATAATGTCAGAGAGATACACCAACAACATCGGGTCTAATGTCAGACGGTTTCACTAACAGCAAGGTGTAATCTAATCTCAGGGGGGTTTCATCAACAACAATGTTGGATCTAATACCAGAGGGTTTTGTCAATAACAATGTGGGATCTAATATCAGTGGGTGTCACCAACAATAATGTGTACTCTAATATCAGAGGGTTTTCTCAATAACAATATATACTCTAATATCAGGGGGTTTTATCAATAACAATGTATACTCTAAATTATCAGATGGTTTCATCAACAACAATGCGTAATATAATGTCAGAGGTTTGTATCAGCAACAATGTCGGATGTAATATCATTGGGCTACATCAACAGTTCAACAGCAATGTTCGATCTAATATCTTAGGGTTTCATCATCAATAACGTGGGATCTAAGATCAGAGACTTTCGTCAACAACAATGTGTTCTCTAATATCAGAGGATTTCATCAACAACAATGTGTACTCTAATATCAGAGGATTTCATCAACAACAATGTGTACTCTAATATCAGAGGTTTTCATCAACAACAACGTGTAGTCTAATATCAGATGGTTTCATCAACAACAATGTGTAGTCTAATATCAGATGGTTTCACCAACAGCAATGTGGGATCTAATTCCAGAGGGTTTTGTCAACAACAATGTGGGATCTAATATCATAGGGTTTCGCCAACAATGGTGTGGGACCTAATATCAGATGGTTTCGTTAACAACAATGTGTGATCTAATATCAGAGGATTTCATCAACAACAATGTGTACTCTAATATCAGAGGATTTCATCAACAACAATGTATACTCTAATATCAGAGGGTTTCATCAACAACAATGTGTAGTATAATATCAGATGGTTTCACCAACAACGATGTGTACTCAAATATCAAGGTTTCATCAACAACAATGTCTAATCTAATATTAGAGGCTTTTACCAACAACAATGTGGGATCAAATACCACAGAGTTTCAACAACAATGTGGGGTCTAATATCACAGGGTTCGTCAACAATAATGTGGGATCTAATATCGGAGGTTTAATCCATAACAATGTATACTCTAAATTATCAGAGGGTTTCATCAACAACAACGCGTAATATCATGTCAGGGGGTTGTATCAACAACAATGTCGGATGTAATATCATTGAGCTACACCAACAATCCAACAGCAATGTTCGATCTAATACCTTAGGGTTTCACCAACAGCAATGTGACATCTAATATCAGTGGGTTTCATCAACTACAATGTAGGACCTAATATCAGTTGTTTTCGTCAACAACAATGTGTTATCTAATGTCAGAGGGTTGTACCAACAATAATATGGGATGTAATATCAGTGGGCTTCACCAACAATCCAACAGCAATGTTTAATCTAATATCAAAGGGATTCTCTAACAGCGATGTGGGATCTAATATCAGAGGGTTTCATCAACAACATTGTGTAATCTAATATCAGAGGGTTTCCTCAATAACAATGTGTACTCTAATATCAGAGGGTTTCATCAACAACAATGTGTAATCTAATATCAGAGGGTTTCCTCAATAACAATGTGTACTCTAATATCAGAGGGTTTCACCAACATTAATGTGGGGTATAATGTCAGAGCGCTACACCAAAAGGATTCTCAAACAACAATGTGGGGTCTAATATCAGAGGGTTTCCTCAATAACAATGTGTATTCTAATATCAGAGGGTTTCACCAATAACAATGTGTACTCTAATATCAGGGTTTCATCAACAACAATGTGTAATCTAATGTCAGGGGTTTTACTAACAACAATGTGGGATCAAATACCAGAGGGTTTCACCAACAACAATGTGGGATCTAATGTCAGAGGGTTCGTCAACAATAATGTGGGATCTAATATCAGAGGGTTTTCTCAATAACAATGTGTACTCTAATAGCAGACGGTTTCACCAACAACAATGTGTAATCAGACGGTTTTATCAACAAAAATGTATACTCTAATATCAGAGGTTTTCATCAACAACAATGTGGGATCTAATATCAGAGGGTTTCCTCAATAACAATGTATTCTCTGATATCAGAGGGTTTCACCAACAAAAATGTAGATTCTAATATCAGAGGGTTTCCTCAATAACAACGTGTACTCCAACATCAGAGGGTTTCACCATCAACAATGGGTAATCTAATATCAGAGGGTTTCATCAACAACAATGTGGGATCTAATACCAGAGGGTTTCGTTAACAACAATGTGTTATCTAATATCACAGGTTTGTACCAACAATAATGTGGGATGTAATATCAGTGGGCTTCACAAACAGTCAAACAACAGTGTTTAATCTAATATAAAAGGGATTCTCTAACAACAATGTGTAATCTAATATGAGAGGGTTTTTTTTCTACAAAACGATCACAAAAAGGATTTGTGCGATTACATATCATAACTGGATATAAAAAATTGGTTTTCGATGTCTGCCTCAATGACGTCAAGTAGTAAAAGTCTCAGTGGTCCTCCCATGGTGACTCCATTTATCCTGCCGATATATATTGGAACTAGCAGGACATGTTGGTTTTGTACAGTCAAGCCTTAAGGTCTTATTTAGAGGTCGTTCTTTTGGTGTCGCATCTAATATATGCTGTCTATATTCTATCTAATACTATATTAATGGTACAATTTATAGGTAGATTGGAGAACAAATTCACAATCAAATGATATGAAGCAATTATCCGTTTCAGAAAGACTTTTGGGGATTTCGTTAATACTGTTTGCCGCGCGAAGTAAGTCTTTTGAGTTGAATTTCATTGCACGTGAGAAGGTGGAGAAGCTGTACAAGACAAGTTCGAACTTATTAAAATAAACGTATTTCCTCAACATTTGTTTCAATATTTTGCCATGTTAACTCAAGGGAGGTTAGTTTGTGGTGAACGTTTGAAGTGAGGATTGAGAAGCAAAGTATTCAGGGAAGACTTTTGTTGTTTGTTATCCAGTGTTTGCCACGTGGTATAATGATTTCAACTTTACATAAGGCATGTTCCTAACAGTAGGCCTACATGATAAATTATTCTATCCAAATGTCAATTTAATCACCCAGTAAAAGGTTTCCAGTAATATATTGAAAGGGTCTTCGAAGACAATTCGTTTAAATCCTCCCAGGTTGTTTATTCCAGTTAACTTTTAATAGCAAAATATAATGCAATAATCTAGGTCCTCACTGTCCTTATCTAATCGAACAGTTAAAATATCTTTATAATAAATATCAACTTCTCCCCCAGGCTTATGTTTATGTTACCGTTCTACCCATTACCCATCCAGACCAATAAAATTCTCAGATGTATCTGCAACTGCAAATACCAGTTGCATATTACAGGATACAAGATTACAAACAAGCAGGAAGAGCAGAAAATTTCCATTAGGTATTGTAGGCTATAAAATATATCCGGTATACAATTAAATAACAGTCCCTTAATTCAAATGCACTATTTTTCTCTTCAAAACAAGTTATGGAGGTATAGCCGGTGCATCCTTTTCAGTTATTTAATCACTTTTAGTACCAAACAATGTGCTGGATATAGCTTGATAGGGATAGTGCTTAAAATTTTAAATTAAAAATTAGTCAGAAAACACAAAGCTTAAGGCTCTCTCCACATTGTTAGATTAGGGTTTAGAACAAAATGTGCAAACTGCTGTGTAGCAACTCAAGTTTGATATTTTAAAACTTTTGTACGCGGTTCATTTATTTTTAAAATCAAGTAACTGATTTAATCTTTTCAGTACATTTATTTGTTCAGCAGTTTTGATGCAAAGTGTTGATATATGTTTAATAAGTTAACTTAACGGAAATGTAGATCTTGCCGATGCAGACTGTTTGTATAAGTGAAATACCATTGAGTACTAAGCTCCAATCAAACAAACAAAACTGCCTTATACATAAATTCGATGAAAAACAAGAGGTCTGTTTAAAGCACCCGTGTGATCGATATTGACATATAGGTTGCCCATAACAACTAATGACGTAACTGCATAACCATTCTTGTTCATGATAGAACATAACGTTCTAGATGGTGACTGAAGAGATTATCTCCTATTCCAATCCAAACAGTTAATAACACCAACAGGTACTTTGTAACGTTAATCTTCTTTTAGTAATTCTGATTACACACATGTAGCTTTTAAGTATCTTATCTCCGACTTACTATATAATCTGTGCTTATTCGTCACACTGTGCACTAAGATGTATGAGATTGTTTATTTAACTATTTTTGCAGTGATATATAGCATTCATCTATTTTCTTCATAGTCAATTTTCAATGTACAGCCGATGACAATACAGGCATGATATGTTCTGGAAAGTTCTTTTCTTTCACAAATCAAGGCGTTTTCCAAAAATGATAAAATTATGTCACCGTACTTCTGGGGCCGTGGTGATAAAGTCCTTGAGTGTGCTCAAGATGATAACTCGTGCTCAGCTGAGTCGACTCCAGAGCAAGCTTCGGACCATCGTACTCAACGGGAGTGCAGAGTTGTTTTAATAATTACATGGCTGCAAATGACTTTAAAAATTCCTTTTTCGATTCGATTTTTAAAATTAGACGTTTATAATGGTAAAATATTTTATCAGTGACAAACAAAATCGCCTCGAAGCAGCCGACAAAATCAGCGTAGTGTATTTTTGCCTTCATCAACAGAAGAACTCCAAAACAGCGTGCTCAAGAGTTGGAATGTGAATTGATTTTGTACTCCGCTGAGTACGTGCTCAAAACATTTGATAACCAGCGATTTGGAGCACAACTCAGGGGAGCACGATCTCAAAAGTTTGAGCATAGACTCGGACTTGAGTATGCTCAAGTTTTTAGAACCTCGGTCCCTGAATTTCGTTCAACGCTACTTGACGGCATATTTAGAAAACTGCCTGGTTTGTCACCTATAATCGATCGACATCCCAATGCCAATGTAATTAGTTCTTTATAAATATATGGTTATATAATGTTATCTATGTTTTATGGATCACGTTAATCGTGTGACTGTAACGTAACCGATGTACCTTCTTGATTCCGGCTTTTTCGAATACTGTCTTATTACTCGCATATACTAACCGCTACACAAAGACGTATGTGCTGGGTGATTTTGTCTGATACTCTAGTAGTGATACTCTACATATTAGTAGTTTGCCCCAAGTTTTAGGTAAAGCGGCAAAATAACGATGCGCCCGTTTCCGTGGGTTAATTGGCTTTGTTTCTTCGGATGTCTTAGAGCAAGGCAGTGTGGACACCTTGCTTATTTGGCAACGCATGTACCGACTAAACCGGTGTTTGTATTGCAATCACAGGCATCATGGCCACATAGCACATACGTTATTGCACTATTTGTGTGTTGTGTGAATCCCAGGAATCAGACCATAATATCTAATGAACGATTAAACGAAACAACATCAATATTTTAGGGGTTGACGAAGCAAAACAAAAGCGTGTGTGCGGGGGGGGGGGTCTACATCCTAGGACATATAAGCGAGGGCCAGGGACACCTAGGTTGCAATCTCTGAACTATAACCGTGTCCGTCAACACTGATCAACTTGGTATGAATAAACAGAGAATGCATTTGAAGCGAATTTTATCAGCGAACCTTATATTAGAAAAAATACAGTATTCTACAGTATGTTGAATAACACATGCAAAAAAAAACAACAACATATTTTATGCATGGTTTAGCCGTCAAATGCGACATTGCAGAGTGTTCTAGCTTTAAGAAAACCCGCCTTGGCATACACTAATTTACCAATTGTACACAAAGTTTATGATTTAATCAAAGTGACAAGCCAGTTGTCAGAAAAGGTGAAATATACATGAAACAGAGGTTATCACAATGTATTTCACTTGCCTATATAGTTGTCTGTGTTTTTAAGGGCGCGATAAACAGTGTATTGGTACAAGTGCAGTCAATATTATTCCTACGCCACAATCGAAGGCTCATACTAAAGTCAATGTAATTATGGGGATATATAGCCTATAGTATTTACTTTGCATACAATAAAAACTAGTGCACGTGCTTGAGTGTTTTCCTTAAATAGTAGTTTACAGAGGCTGTACCACACAATCTCACGACACATGTCAATAAAAATGTCAACTTTTATAACATAACAGTGACCATCTTCATAGGTAAGAAGAAAGTGGTCCAAAAAGCTACATTAATGCACTTTGAGGATTATATTCCTTTTAACAAAACAAAAACATACTTTAACAAGGGCTTCAATCTGTAAATGACTAGCTGAGACAAGAGTTGTTTGAATGGGGTTTAAAGTCGTACTCAAGGGAATTTGACTTATGCGTTCATGGATTGTCGTCAAATCCGATTGCCCCAAAACACAGTTTCGTTCGGCTCCTCGTTCACAAATAATGGAAATCACCCGTCAACTGTGCATTAACCTATACATTATATCATTGTTAACCATAATGCACTTTCTATACAACCGCTTGATTCTTAATGCATTGTTTATGTTGGCTTTATGTGATTAAATGTATGGTTATGTATCAAAACCTTGATGCCCTTGTTTATTATACACTATTCGCACAGGTGGCACTTAATCACGTATATGCACAGTTATAACAAAATTGAGAGCCTAAATCATTTAACGTTAAAAAGATGACATAAAATAACGCTCGAATGAACAACAGTGATTCACAGATTCATGCAAACTGCTCTGATTCTACCTAAATTAACATTATCACTGCATGGATTCCAAGTCTAATTACAGATTCACACGAGGATTGAGCTGGTTACTTCTGCACTGAATCATTGTTGGAAACACGTTTGAATAGCATTATGCACAAGACGATTATGGTTAGGCAGAGCGATTACTTTGCGAGACTTTTGTATGTTTTCATACTGATTAAACCTCGGAAATAGAATTGTAATTTTATGAGCACATCTTGGGAGTTAGACTAATCAACAACAAATTATGCTATGCACATCGAGCTCCAATGTGTTCAGGTTTGATGACTATTGAAACTAGTCGGCGTGAAATTAGGTAACATGTTAAAATATATTACACTGGTGGGCGACACAGTTTTGATAGGATTGCCAGCAACATAACTGTTGCTGAGAAAACCGATATTATCTCACGAAACAAAGTGGGGTCAGGGATTTAATCTAGGCCTATCGAGTGTCTGGCCCGCAGTTTTCTCTTCATATTTGGACGATTTAAGGCGTGAATTGTGGCATCGAAATTAACTTTGAAAAACATGTATCTGATAAGTGTGTTAACGCGGTAAGCCGGGGTCAACTGTGGCAAGCTATTTTATCACTTCTACCTTTATTCTACATATGTAGAATTCTTTTCCACATATGTTGAATTCTTTTCCACATATGTCAAATTATTTTCCAGATATGTAAAATAAATGACTTTATTCTACATATGTGGAAAAAAATTCAAAATATGTGGAAAAGAATTTCACATACATATGTGAAATTCTTTTCCACTTATGTAAAATAACTATTTATTTTACATATGCTGAAAAGAACTTCACTTTTGTAAAAAAGACTTCAACATTGAGAAAAAGAATTCCACATATATAAAATAAGCCTTTATTCAATATATGTGGAAATCTTTTTCACTGATGTAAAATAAATTGATTGATTGATTGACTTTTATTGACGTGAGCAAACTTTTGCTCCTGGTCATAACAAAGATACATGGCAGTGATATGACAGATACATATTATGTTATAACTGTTAACATTGGCCATATGGGGCTAAACAGAAAGTAATAACATAGTTTTACGTAACTCAAAAGCATCGTGGATAAAACGAGCAAGTTTGCATAACTGTCTAGGTGAATTTAACTTAAGCAATTTAACTAATTTAAACATATTAGGCTTACGCCAATAATAAGGCTTAATAAATTGTTCACGTATAACAGCATACACTGGGCAAACAAGAACAAAATGATATTCGTCCTCAACACTATTGAATGATAAGGATAGTAGATAACAGATCTTTATTCCTTTTCTGTTACAGGGGGTTAGATGTAACACCAATAACAATGGCTCTGAATGGGGCATCTGCTTACCCTAGAGCCTGCCAAGCTCTCTCCTCTATGCTGTCAAGGAAAGCATTGAACCCTGCTGATATCAATGTGGTGAGTATTTATTGTTTAATATCATTTTGCATATTGTTGTCCCCCCTGACACTATAGTAAGGTCGGGACTTACAAATAATGCTACAGTCACTTTATTTGTCCATTCCAAATGTTGTGAACATGATAAGTTAAAAACAGATTTACAGAGAATCTTCAAACTTGAATACAGTTTCCACATACATGTATGCGTCATACATGAAATGTGATATTAACTGGAAAATAATTTACCTGATTTACTTCAAACTGCCAATTTTTTGCAATAATTGGTGTCAATGTATTCTGGCAAATATCAGAGACCAGTATACTCCCCATTTCAATTTGTAAACTTGTTTGTGTTGTGAACTCTATAATATCAGAACATATTCACATAAAAAACATATTTTAATTACAGTTCCAATTACTTTCAAAGAATCAATGCCAGTATCGCTGCATTGTACATTTGACAATTTTCAAAAGTCTGTGTCTCTTGGGAAAACAAATTCTGGCATTAATTCTAAACTTGGGCTTTATGGTACTTTTACAGATTCTGTCTGCCACTATGGCCGGCATTTTTTATTTCATTTTGTTATTTATATAAATATATCATGTGGAGATCATAGTTTGAAAGATAGCATTTTCATTCTACTAGCCAACCACACAGATATCATGCAATGCACATCACTAGAAAATGTTTATTTTTTAATCACCTATTGCAAAGGTCACTATACTGTATAAATAAGTGGATTTTTTTAAACTTTATTTTATTGGTAATGACACTAGAGCCTCAATGCTTCATAATAATCACCTACTGAAATTTCTTGTGCAAGTTTAAAGTGTCCATGTATGTTTAAAGGTGACAGTCACTATGAATGGAAAGTTTGTTGAACATTCATTCTACACGTACAAAAAGTTATTTTCTTTTTCTCAAATTTGACTCTAAAAGTTAAGAGGTATTTGTTTCACATAGCAAATATAACCTTTCTCTTTATACCGATTAAGTTTTGCTTCTTATAAAAATATATATATATATTGAGAATGTTTGATGTTTTCCTGTTGTAGTTGTATAAGATGTATTCTGAAGGAAATCCCCCACCTGTAGAGCTGATCAGGGTGCCAGCCTTTCTGGGTATGTATTGACTACTGTCAGTGTTCTCATGTAGGGACTTGAGAACTTCCTGTTGCTCTTGTGCTCTCAGAGCCTAGGGGCAACATTCAGCTGATCAATTTGGCTGTGGATTGGGATTATTGTGTTTAACTACTTATCCTAAGTTTATTGCTGCTCAAGTATTGGGCTGGCTAGTGCAGTGTGTTTTTTATGAGGTTTCCTCCCGGTTTTCCACCGTGATAAGGCAGATTACAGTGAACAATCCGTTTCATATAAGTGAAATACCCTTGAGTACGACGTTAAACATGAATCAAACAAACAAACAAACAATCTTTACGTAGCACTGGAGGAAGATTAAGTTTCCAACATTATCAAAACATTTCAGAGTTGGTGGTTGTGCTACTGTCAATTATTGCTGGAATACATTGCCATCATATAGATGAAACACCCTTAAGAACAGCATAAAACACCATTCAAGCAATCAATAAATTAATGTTCCCCACCAATAACTGTCGCAAGTTTTATCACAATGGACCAGGCCTTTTGGTCTCTGATTGTGTTGGATGTTGCCCATCTCAAGTTTTTATGTAGGCCATGGCATAGACTAGTGGCTATAATTCTTATATTAATGGGGCCCGCGGCCGTGGCTTAGTGGTAGCGAGTGCGCTTCCTGAGCTGAACATGCTTCGATTTACCGTTCACGGGTT
>JAVFBW010140244.1:0-12992 GCA_034783835.1 Mopalia ciliata | reverse complement strand
GAATAAGAGAAAGACAAATGAAATGAACCCCTTAAACTTTATGTGGCATACCTGGTATAGAGTAATAGAGATCTGGCCACAGGGAGATGTTATCGCCCAGCCAGTGACCAGCATACCGTCCAGAACTGGGGAATGTGGAGCGGCTGATGATAACACTACGTGTACCGAACAGCTGATTCAGAGCTCTGTAAATATAACAGAGAACAATACTAGATGACATAAATAACGTCACCAGTCATCAGTTTTGATACTAGTAAATGTTTGATCATTTGGCCATGTACTGGGGGACGAGAATAAACTGACCCGGTATAAATCCACACACAGCATCAACGAGAAAAGAGAGATATGTTTTTTATCCAGTTGCTGACTGGATACATACTTTCTTAATTCAACGGTTTGCAAACCGCTTGGCAACCACATCGACTGATATATTTTTAAAAATAAAATTCTGCTTGCCTCCACTGAGATTCCAATGTGAGTCGCTGGCTAGCAGTAGAATAAATTCATTACGATACATATATGTAACCAATAATTTGGCCCACAGTAAAGAAAAAGAATTATCTATAATATTGAAAAAAAATTCAAATCATTCACTAAATCTGTCCAAATCAAAGCATTGAACTCTGGTCAACTTTGCATATTATATAACATTAATCCTTGCATAATATTAGAACTCACATATTTGAAGCTTTAGATTCGCTGAATCCATACAGACTGTGTAGATTATAATGAGACGAGAGGGCGTGTTTAGATGAAGGACATAACGTTCTAGAATACAGACTGAATCCACCTATAGCTGTAACATAACAATAACAGATATTAGTGAAACTTGGTTTACAATAAAGTACGCCAATACTGTTTGTCCAAGGGAATTTTTTTGTTATTTTCATGCTGCAAAACAAGTTCTAGTATATGATTCAATAATGACTTAACTGTTTATATTCCTTAAAGGTAAGACGTTATGCCGAAAATGACTTTAATCTTAAAAACTTCGTAATCTAAACCTAAGGTCTTTCAGCGAATGACTAGATTTTATTTCTGGGTTGATAAAGCAGCCAGCTGTATGTATACCCAATTTGTAATACGATATTTTAATGTTTATTCAAACATCACTTTTTCGGTTATTTCATTTGCTTTATTTGAACATAATATTGGAATAGATAATGAAAAAAAGGCAATTTATATGAAACATAAGTCGGAAACTAAATACAGTTGATTATATACAGTTACTTACCAGGTATCCAAGGTGGATTGTCAAGTGGACTGTTACCAGGGCAACCCTCCACTGATCCATCCACAAAACTTGATGGCTCATTCATGTCCTAAAATAATATTTATTCGAATTCTGGTTGAAAATATATGCATGGAAATAAATCCGTCACCTCTTAAATAAGGATGAGTGGGATTAAACTGGTATTCCTGGTATAAAACTTAATTTCTTCAACGTTTACTGAGCATTGTTAAGATCAGCCGTATGATAGTTTCCATACTTAGCCTACATAGTTATTTAGAATCTAACATTTTCCAAATAAATTTAGTCATTACCAAATTCCCCAAATTGTAAAACAGCATAATCTTTTCATATAGCAGTCTGGAAGCTTTGAAAGATTTCTTCAAAATTGCTATCCTTCACTCTTGCAAAATATGGAAAAGTCTACTTACTATCCACATGCCGTTGAATGGTATTTTGGAATGGTAACTCTGTGCCTGCCTGTACCACCAGTTGATAGTGACAGGGTTAAGAAAATCCGGGAACACCGTCTCACCAGGCCATACCTACAATAATAGTTTAAACTGACATGGTTGAAAAAATCAGGGGACTATCTTTTTCTTGATTATAACACTACAACCCAGCTACGGCCACCTTCAAGCCATATATGGTAATACGTGTTCTCACACTAAAACCCCGCTATCACCACCTTCAAGCCGTATAGTAAGTAATACGTGTTCTTACACTATAACCCCGCTATTACCACCTTCAAGTCGTATATGGTAATACGTGTTCTCACACTCCAACCCCGCTATCACCACATTCAAGCCGTATATGGTAATACGTGCTCTCACACTACAACCCCGCTATTACCACCTTCAAGCCGTATAGTAATACGTGTTATCACACTACAACCCCGCTATCACCACCTCAAAGCCATATGGTAATACGTGTCTCACACTACAACTCCATTACTCAACCTTTAAGCCGTGTGGTAATACGTGTTTTCACACTACAAACCCGCTATCACCGCCTTCAAGTCGTATGGTAATACATGTTCTCACAGTACACCCCCCCCCCCCCTGCTATCACCACCTTCAAGCCTTATGATATTACGTGTTCTCACACTGCAACCCCGCTATCACAACCTTCAAGCCGTATGGCAAAACGTTTTCTCACACTGCAACCCGGCTATCACAACGGTCAAGCCGTATTGTAATAAGTGTTCTGACACTACAACCCGCCATCACCACTCTCAAGCCATATGGTAAAACGTGTTCTCACACTGCAACCCAGCTATCACAACGGTCAAGCCATATGGTAATACATGTTCTCACACTACAGCCCCGCTATCACCCCCTTCAAGCCGTATGGTATTACGTGCTCTCACACTGCAACCCAGCTATCGCCATCTTCAAGCCGTATGGTAATACCCGTTCTTACTACAACCCGCTATCACAACCTTAAAGTCGTATGGTAGTAGGTGTTCTCACACAACAACCCCGCTATCAACATTATCAAGCCGTATGTCAATACGTGTTCTCATACTACAACGCCGCTATAACCACCTTCAAGCAGTATGGCAATACATGTTCTAAGACAACAACCTCACTATCAGAACCTACAAGCCATATGGTAATACGTGTTCTCACACTACAACCCCGCTATCACCACCTTCAAGTCGTATGGTAATACGTGTTCTCATTCTGCAACAGATAAGTATAACATAAATCAATTTACACAAAGAAAAAGAGGACGAAAGGAAGACTTACTTTGCCTGTTATTGGACCTGTGCCATCTTGTTTCATAACAAACACTCCATCTTTGATACCTTGGTCATAAGGTGGATAAGTACCTGCCGTCTGGTTACTACCAATAGCTGGGTCCTGACAATATAGGACAGATAAAGGTCCACAAATATAACTGAAATCTTATTTTCATCTGACATAACATAAAATAAAAACATGTTTCCAACAGTTGAAATGTTGTTTTTGTTTTTGATGTTTAATAAATACACACAAATTTACTTAAAATAGTAAAAAATATGACGCATTTGCGTGGTCAGAAACTCAATACGGTAGAAGAATAAAATCATTGTGCAATCCCCACACGGCTACGTCACAAAAAATCGATCTAAGCCACTAGCGCCCACAGTGGGAAGAATTTCATTAGTGTGATATATTTTTTAACATAATTTTAAGGTAAAAATTAACACAATTACCTGTATTTAATTCCACAAACGACCACAACAGACCGAATATCAAATAGGTATTCCCTTTTTAAACCTGAGTAAACCTCACAGATATAATAAGCGTTTGATTCCCTGGTTGCCATTAATCAACGTCATTTCATTAATGAAATCATCCTTAAAACTGACGCCGTGTGACACGCACACCTGCTGGATCTATTTCTCTTTTTTTTTTGTTTTAGTCAAATACCATTTCAAAAAGTTACTTCATGTATATGTTGGCAGTGCTACAGCTAACTGACTTTCATTTTAACGCTTTCTTGATGTGTGTAGGTTATCCATAACACAACTCGAGATTAAGGTTTATTTAGAAACTTGTCTCTGGGAGATATCTAGACAATAAGATGATTTTTCGATTTTAATTGATTTACATCCCTGTGCCAGTGTGACTGCTTTTAGAAATATATATAAGATTACTAACATGCTGCATGTAGGCCTACATGTATGTAAGCCAAATTATTAAAAGGGTATTAATGTTCCAAAGTAACTACCTATGCAATTAACTGTCTGGAGTAGAATAGGAATACAAATTAAAAAAAAAAAAAACAAACAAACAAAGAATTTTGAAAAAAAGACATGTTTTGGAATCTTTTCTGTGCTTTCAGAAGGTCCTACTGTCCCATACCAGGAATATAATCCTATATATATTTTCACAGAAAGATATATATATTTTCTTCTTATGATAAATTATGATTTTTTTAATTGTTTGATATTCTGTCCAGTTCCTTTTATGGGTGAGAAACCGCACTACAACAACAGCAGAACCGTTTCTTCGATACAAGGCTGTGTTTTACACAGCGGCTTAAATTCATTTCCAACCAGGGAATAAACGATCCTATCAAGGTACAAATGCTGATCAGCCTATAGCCTACAGAAGTAGGTAGGTAACAGCGGTATTCATTTTTTCTTCCTCTCTAATATATTCCAGACTCCATACATAGAGATTATGTTGCTCTGGTGCTCTCAGCGCTATAGGCCTCTTGGTCAATATGTAGAAGATCTGTTTGTGATGTTTTTGTATTGCATCTAGGTATAATTGTTCTGTCTTGTCTGTGTTAATTTGTACAGGTAGCATCGACCGTGGTTTGTATCACCCATTCAGCCGGTACACCGTCATATGAGTGAAATAACCTGTGTGGCTTTATTCTGCCCTCTCCACTTTGGGGGAGGTTTGGATGGGGGGCTGGGGTGGTCAGTAATACGACCATGTCGGGACATCCCTAGGCCGATATGATGACGTCATCGAGCTACATTATTATTAAATTCCTTACAAAGGACTAAATTTGTATTATTTGCAACAAGTTATACATAACAAAGGAACGGTGTTTTGTTCAAATGTGATTTTACACAAGAAGTCAAGTGAGCTTGATTGGCCTACTCTTCGGTGTAAATCCGCGGAGTACTTTGGTTCATGTCCACGTATGCAATCTCCTTCGGGTAATTGTAGGCCTACAGATAGGAAAGTGACGAAGGATATGTTTCGTAGAAACAAACCACAGTTTCACACAGCCTCTCCAACCCAAATATCCTTGGACTCTTCCCGTTAAGGTAGGCCTATACATTTATACCAACAATCTCTTCCAATCACTTCACCGACCGAAGACCAGCTTTTGGCACAAGATTGGGTAGGCCTACAGTTATCTCGGCGGTGAATGGAAGCAATAATACAACACGAAAACGTGTAATGTTAACCACCTGAATATTTGTGCGCATGCGAGGAAATCAACCAAAGTACTCCGCGGATTTGTACCAAAAACAAAAAAAAAACCAAAAAAAGACACAGAACACAATCCCCTTTCTCTGGTAAAATTACAAAGCACTGTTCCTTTCTTACGTAATTAACTTATTGCAACTAAATCAAAATTTCACCTTTTGTTAGTATTTTAATAATAATATAGCTCCCTTGATATCGTTATATCAACACAAGAATAGCCGTCAGACATAAACAATAAACACGTAGATAACTAATTAAGTAATATAATAAAGGTAAATCAATGCAAGTTACCTCCTTTAAAATAACCCACTCTACAGCAGATATTTTATACTGTACGAAAATGGCCGAAGGATGTTCACACTTGCAAACTAGCATTCTAAAATATAATCGATTTTACTTCCCACATCGAGACTTTGACTCTTAAGATACACGAGAGCTATTTTGTTTTCCACTTCTTTTAATTGCTGGTGTGTGGCATATAAGTCTCCCCGAATATTGGCGGAAATTAATGCACCATGGCATGGCGTCCACTATACAAAAACCCTGGTGAGAAATAATGACGTCTATATTTCTTTATTCTAAGATTAGGATGATCCGCCTTTACTTTGATCTGTAGCTCAGTCGGTTTAAGCGCTAATCCTGCTAGCCAATGTTCCAAGTTCCAATCCCGGTGAAAGCAAGCAGTGTTTTCTTTAAAACGGCACGCTAACAACAGTTTTTAGGCTATTATCAAGAAGAATTATTATTCTTTAAACTTATTTCAGGTAGATAAACAGTGTTATTGTCCTTTAGATTGTTCGGAACACTTAGAATAATAAATATAGATCGGTCCTATAAATCAATCTAACGGCCTTCGGATTAACACAGCGATGCGATACTCTAACATTAAGAATTAATAGTATAAGCTACACAGAAAACCTCTAATTACACTTCTGAAGAGTAGCGCAACACAGTTATATCAATTGAAATATCAAGATAATGTGATTTCAATATAACTGTAAAGGACCTTACCGCTATAGTCAAGAGTGAAAAAAGGATTTCCAAAGGATTATTATATTAACACCACACATATTTAGAAACAGAAGGAAATATAATATAACATAATAATTCATTTTATTTCATAATGGCATCAATAAACAAAAAAACGTCAAATAATTTTAAATATATAGACCTTTGTTTATAACTCTTACTTTTCTTAGTTGGTTCGAGATTTCTTATTCAAAATCCCACGCCTTTTTAATAAAAAATTCAAACTAAAAAAATCGTCATAGGATTTTTCTAAATTTTAGCACAATTGATAAAAATAAATTTAAAAAATACAAATCCGCTCTTAAAAAAAATATTTGCTGCGTTAAATCAAGTGAAGACGGTTTCAGTTCAACATTTTATTTTTTATAAATTACGTAAATCTAACAGCTTAAAACTAACGGCATGTAGGTCCCACACCAAGAGCTTCCAATTTGGGATCGGTCCAGTAGCGTAGAACTTTATACAGGCTCTAAATGAAGTTAATTTATGAACCCAAAAATAAGTGATATATCAGGCAGCATGTGACATAAAGAAAACAAAAATGTCTGCACTGCTTATATAAAAGGGGAGGGGCTGAACCCCACACCCCATTAAAAACCCAATTGTATGGTGCATTTTACACTGTTCCTTGCTCGAGTACAGTAGAAAACCGTAGCTCCTCTCCCCTTGCGATAATCGAAGTCACATCGTGTGACTCACTCATATATCCGACGGTCGACAGACAACTTAGTCTTGCTAAACCAGACTTCTCGCGAGAACTTCTATCACGGATAGATAGTCTGGTAACAGAGCATACTTAACGTTGCAAAGAGAAAATGGCCGTCATATGGTCCGGTTATTGTATAGTTAGTTTTCTAATAGGCTAATTTTAAAATATATTTCAAACATTACATTGAACCCCAAAACTTTGTATTTATTTACAAATAAATTAATTTAAGGTTTTGGGAGAGATTGAATGTTTAAAAATATATTTAAAAATTCAGGAAAGCAATTGTACGATACCAGGACCATATGACGGCCATTTTCTTTTTGAAACGTTTAGTATGCTCTGTTACCAGACTATCTAGTCGTGGTCGAAGTTTGGTTTAGCGAGACTAGTTACACCCTGCCGCTGGTAAATTTGTTTACACGTATCACCACCAGAGGGCTACTCCTTTGAGTTCATTCAACAACAGTGAGTTACATAATTATACTATACTGTCTAGACTACAAGGTTGCGACCATTAACGGGATTTTTTCAAAAGTATGAACAACATTATATTAGAATAGACAAACATTTATTCTTATTAGCAGTTCATTGATAATAGTATTGATAACTATATATATGTTAATTATTTGCACGCTATAACAGCTTTAATCGCCTAAGTTGACGAAGCAGTTAATTTAATAGACCACATAAACATAACGTGTTTAATCACATGTAATGACAATTAATGTTAACCACTTGTAACTCGCTATCCAATTATAAACATTGTCCCATTAAGCAGGATATTTACTTGATGGAACCATCATGGATGAGATATACAGAATATGAAAGTGAAATCTCTAAAGTGAAAGTGAAGACAGCAGTAGACAACACAGTAAATGGGAATGTATTGCCTCGCTTTGGATGTAGCAGGAACCCTTACCACTGATCTAATTGCTTGTAATGAGACTGTTCAGTCTTACATATATATTATATACACAGGGGCAGTATACGACCAGCTTTTTTAAAGCTGAATTCTCACTGTACGATTTGTAGTAAGGATTTCAGATAATTCCCCTTATATCTGGAGGTTTGATTGGTCGAGGATTTCGCACGTTCTTCTCGACCAATCAAAAGCCACAAATAAGGTGAATCCCCTTAAGTCATAAAGACGAGTCGTGCTGTATGAATGCGTCTTAAGCCTGCTACACTAGGAAGTCCTTTAGTTGACTGTGCACATCACCTCAAACGAAATACTAACGTCGCCATTTTGAAAAAAAAAATCTTTTCTCAAAAGCTGGTGATAAGTTTAGTCCGCGTTCTGCAGATCCACCTGTAGTTAGTTCAGAGCATAATGGACTCCTAAACTAAATATGTAAATTCTGAAGCAATATGAAATTCGCGGACGTTTATTGAAGTGTGTGACTGGCGTGCACAGGCCGGTGAACATGCTTCTGGCGAACAGCATGCAGTACTCTGATACATCTATCACTGCACGTTGAAACATTGTTGGGTATCAATACCCTTTCAAGATAATACAGGGTACCGCTGTTCATTTAGTAAACTTACACAGAAGGGACTAACTATAAATACCAATATATAAAAGCCAAGTATTTTGTTGAGATATAAACATACATAAGCCTGCGATATGTTTGCTCTTCAGTATATAAACATATTTAAATATACACGTTTTAGTTAAGATATAGCGACATGGGGCACACAAAGAGTCAAGACTTCACTCAAATAGCCCAGAGCAATTTTGTGAACGTTTTAACCCTAACGAGTAGCATCAAAGCAATTAAACCTTCAAATATGTCACAGTTCTTTAGTTTAAATAGAGTCTTTAGAAATTCCTATTACGACATTTAAACGGGTGTGTATTTTGTTGGTAGATGAAGCGATAATTTACTTTTTTTAAGTTGAGATTTAGTCGCAGTGCGTGTGAAAATATTGGTCTCTTCATAAGACTGCAAATAATTTTATTTGCAGTGTATATTGAACAAAACCAAGTTATGATAATTAAAACTACGTTTCTGTTAAGAGCCATTTTTTGGTATAAATACAAACAGATCATGTACTAAAGACCACATAGTTGGGAAGATGTTTTATTCCCGAATACACTAAGTTCCACGGACACACAAAGTGTTATTAGTAAAATTATACCATATTTAAGAATGTATTATTCTATCATGGTGTGATTTCCGCCTCTATCGGGCTTTCGTCAGATTTCTTCTAATCGTAGCATATAATCAATTCTGAAACGTAGAGATAAAAAGAAGTTGTTCTTGCCCTGAAAACGACACAACCTGTTTAATAAATGTATTTATCATTAAACTATTGAGTGGGCGAAGCCGGCTGGCCTTTATATAGGCCCACGTGTGAAAATATGAAATAATGCGTTTGTTTTTTTTTACAAAAATAATAAATACTAAAGCTTCCTATAATTGCTCAAATAATATCATAAGAAATAAAATGACTTTTATAATATTTTGCTGGAATTTCATTGGATTGGCTTGACGAGAAAAACATGTCTCACGGCGATTTGATTTTGTGAAAATATGTATAAAAATATGACACTTACGAGAGAAAATTGTATAATTTGTTATACCCATTAATGCCACAAGGCAATTCCTATTGAAATTGTCTCGCCCGATAGTAGTTAAGGTGATTACTGGCGCGCATGCGTAAAGACTGGCAAAGAATACGCTTGGAAAACGAAGATGTGATAAAAACAAATACGGAACTGGCTTAATATTGACACCCCTTCAACATGGTGAACATCTGGAGATTTATGTAGTTCAGACAGACTAGAATCGGCTCAATGTTATCTTTCAAGCGGGTAGGTTTGCTCTTGGGAAACTCGGTGGATAGAACAAACTAACAGTTTACAAAGAGTGTAAAAATATCCAGATCTAACGGATTACTGGAATAATTCTCAGATCTGAGCATCGAGAAATTCAAACGTCAACAAACTTCGTTTTCCTTCTCGACCCTATCCTATCATGAGGCACCTTTAAAAGAAACAGATAAACCGACTCCCAGTGTATACGATAGGGGAACCAAACTAAAGAACTCATCCAGGACAAGTCTCCTATTAAAGTGCAAAAATTAAACTGTTTTTATTCATCACTGGAACAAGGTGAATGTTCTCTCTGAGCACACACCTTGTCATGATTGTATTAGTAGCACCTTTTACTGCTGCGGTATAGGCCGTCATATTAGTGAAATACCCTTGGGCTGGTCGTTAATCAGCCATTGATCGATTTATCAATCAATCAATCAATCAAACAACCAAAGAATCGATCAATCAATAATTCAGCCAATCGATCAATAATTTCATCACTATTTAAAACAATCAATCAACCAATCAATCTTTCAATCAATTACCGGATGCTGGTTTGGGATATCTTTATCAAACCGTAAAATTTGAAGATAGGGTATTCAAAAGATTTCTAAAAAAATCTCTTCCACTTACATATTGGTAAATCTGAATATAAAAAGCAACAGTAAGAAGTAGTAATAACAAGGGATGTTAAGTAACGCCAAGGTTCACATAGAACAGTATCTAACCCCAATTTTATTTCTTTATTTAAAGACTTGTACTAACAATAATGTGAAGAATAGATTATAGAAGTGGAAACTATGCAGGTCTAAGGTTAAAAAAAACCCATGCCATTAGTTTATTCTGGTGCTAATAGTACATACGTCTAACAATGGGAGAATGGGATACATGCAGACGGAACAATTAATTAGAAAACTGCAAAGAAAACGAGCAATTGGCGACAAACTCGGAACAAAAGAGGTAAATCCAACATTGACAAAGACTTTCACAGACTTACAACTCTATTCAATTAAAATAAGACACCCTTTGAACAAAACTAAAATCTGTTTTCAAATGTCGGTACTTTAATTGTTAAGTCTATTTCTTTAGTAGAGTTTATTTGAAGATTCAAACCAGTTTTGTGTGTACCTGTACAGTGAGATTATCAACCGTACAATGCTTAAGTAACAGCTACCTTTATCTATATGACATAACAATAGGGTGGCAGAGACAAAGAGAGGAGACAGGTAAAGGACATCGGTGTTTACATTGCAGCTAATATTGACCTAATCTCGGACCATTAGTTTTATCCCGAACGTAATAGAGTCCCCTGGGTATACTGAATGTGCTAATTGGGTAAAACTTACCCTGGGGGAATCCAAGACCCCAAGGGCGTCGTGTCAATATTCCAAGCATGAAGATACGCAAATAGAAACCTAAACGAAAAATGGCCGTAGACGAAGGCCCTGTGTAATGTTTTTCTTTGTAACCACTCAACCCCGACGTTAAATAAACTTTTATTTTATTTGCTGTAGAAAACAAGAAGTACATGACTGGTCCATACATTTGTGTTTCAGTTAGGATATTTCAAGACTCTTTAATGTCACTAAGAAAAGAATACAATGTATTTTCAGGTTATGTTTATAAATGTAAAGAACACATGAAGGTCTCCGGAGTTAAATGAACCCTAGACTGTTTGGCTAGCATTATAGCGGACTATAAACAAGGTAGAGGAAAATGTTTTGTATATATTCATTATACCTAATATACACGTCTATAGTAAGCTTTTGTCACTTTCATAAAATTTCGCAGATGAAAATTATGTTGTACATAAATGTATTCGTTTATCCTAAAAAATACCTTGTATGAAATTAACTTGTTATTACGACTAAATAAAATAAATATTACTATATTTTTATCGAAGATCAAGTTTAACATTTCATTCGGTATATAATTCTGTGTCTACAGGTATGTAGCTATTATAACCAGTATATCTCAGTATAAAATATATAGGTAACGTTAATTTACAGCTTATTTAGGTTGTCAGTCACCTTTTCAAAGTAGAAACCGCTTCAGGCTGAACATGGCGTGACTAAATCGCTACATTCTCTCTCCTAGTTGAATGAAAACTGTCGATATTTATACGCTACTAAACCACAGAGGTATTTCGAGAAAGTCGTAGGATTTTGTCCGTTTAAGACAAACTTTACCTTTTGTGTTCACAAACTTGTATGAAGACAAATATACGCATAGTCAAGGGCTCTACATGTCGAAACCGTGCTTTAATAGATATTTTAAACACAGCTGTCAAAACGAAACACATGTAAATGTAACAAGAAAGAATATCTATAGATCTGCTAGATAAAATTACAAATATTATTAGGATGTATATTGGATAGATCACAAAGCCAAACACCTGTCGATGCGGTGCGAAAGTAAACAACCATATAAATGTCACATAAACAAAGACATTTTTGTAGCAAGACTTTGAATCATTTTAAAACTTTCAACCTTCAAATTTGGTTTGTACCAGTATATTAAATTAACTGATTCACTGTCCTAAATTCGTTATTACATTCCTTTCCAGTTTGGTTTAAATTCTGTAATTGTTTTTTAATACCGTGCTAAATTCCTTACAAGTGCATGGTCTGGGTACGAGTAATTCAGTACACGATCGAGTAATTCAGACATTTATCTCGAATATTCAGACATTTATCTCAAATATTCAGACATTTATCTCAAATATTCAGACATTTATCTCAAATATTCAGACATGTATCTCCGTAATTTAGACAAGTATATCAGTTATCCAGACATGCATCACAAATATTCGGCATGTATTTCAGTAATTCAGACGTAGATCTAATAATGGACATTTATATATCCCAGTAATTCAGACATGTATCCGAGTAATTCAGACATGTATCCGAGTAATTTAGGCCTGTATCTCAAATATTCAGACATGTATCTCCGTAATTCAGACATGTATCTAAAATATTCAGACATGCATCTCAATTATTAAAACATGTATCTCCGTTATTCAGACATGTTTCTCAAATATTCGGCATGTATTTCAGTAATTCAGACGTAGATCTAATAATGGATATATATATGAATGACTGGGACACATGTCTGAATTATTGGAATACATTTCTGAATTACTGAGATACATGTCTGAATTACTGAGATACATGTCTGAATTACTGAGATACCTGTCTGAATTACTGAGATACATGTCTGAATTATTAGGATACATGTCTGGATTACTGGGATACATGTCTGAAT
>JAVFBW010140233.1:0-10932 GCA_034783835.1 Mopalia ciliata | reverse complement strand
TGTTTTTTTGTATTATTTACCCCCCCCCCCCCCCCCCCAATCATCCCCTCTTTCCTGTTAGATAATATAAACACATGCATTTCTTAAGAATGTATGTATTTGTCTATTTTGCAATACATTATACATTGAAGTGGTGCAATGTGGTGAATTGAATTGAAAAAAATGTGTCACTGTACACAGTATACATATGATCTGAATGGGAGCGATACACCAATGACGAAAGAAAGGTATGGTGTCAATTTGTATACAATTTAAAAAATAAATCATTTGCTTAAGTGCCAGGCAGGATTTCTTTTTTCACATTTACCTCCGGGAAAGCGATTCTTCTGTATCGCTCATTGAACTGTTATTTAGACACAAATATAGGACGAACAGGATTGCAACAGGCTGCATTGACTGCATTCCCATTATAAGGTAGCCAACTCCCGGTTTACGTCGCTCATAATTGTGAAGTATATTGGTAAACTAAGGGCTATCGAGATTGCGAATGTGAATGATAATAAGAACGTTAAATCTGCTGATACAATCTATAAACAGAATGGGCTTTGTGATCTATACATGGTCAGAACTAACTTCACTTTAATCATAGCAGGTCACGTTCACTAATCCCACATATAACAATATGATTATCACCTAATCCAATTACTTTATTAGACCTTATCTTAAATATATTAAAGGCTTTATTCCTGTGTAAGCTTAGCAGTTAATATGAGATAAGGGGACAGAGTCTAATAAGGTTCCCTATGTAACGGTTAAATATTTTAAGTGTTGGAGCTATTTTTTCTCTATAAAAGTGTTTTGCGTATATGCTTACTGATCCTACTTCGATGTCCAGTTCATGAGGTCGAGCAAGCCTATCGACCATCAAGTATATATGAGTCTGTCAAATGATGCGATAGATGATGGGATACAGCGTGATGGTTAGAATGAGATATTCTCAGGATGCGGTAGATGATGGGATACAGCGTGATGGTTAGAATTAGATATTCTCAGGATGCGGTAGATGATGGGATACAGCATGACGGTTAGCATGAGATATTCTCAGGATGCGGTAGATGATGGGATAGAGCGTGACGGTTAGAATTAAATATTCTCAGGATGCGGTAGATGATGGGATACAGCGTGACGGTTAGAATGAGATATTCTCAGGATGCGGTAGATGATGGGATACAGCGTGACGGTTAGAATGAGATATTCTTAGGATTCATTATAGTACACGATAAACATAATTTTTGTTATGATTCACACATCTCTATATGAGATAATCTGTAATAAACGTATTACTTTCGCTTGAATTCCCAATGGACAAAACAACATGATCAATAGTAGCTCATCATCTATACGACATAGTCTTCAATGAAGTATTCCACTTTCGCCAGCATAATTTCTGTATATTTGATTAACAAATATGGTTTATATTGCCTGCAGCGTTTTTTTTCTTCAAAAGACTGTGTGTTACCATAATGTTGGTGGACTTGTTTTGATGATAGTCGCCCGTGGTGTTTTTGCCCCTATTGTCGGCTATGATAACCAACCTAACAGTCATTACTCACCCTTGGGGTATACGCTGACCTTTATCCTATGTCTGCAATGTTTCCCGAACAATTCTTCACCTTTACGACCAGGTCACTTTGGCTCACCTCCAGCTCAGATGCGTCGAAATATTTCTTTAGATACGTTGTAAAATGTCAGGTGCCAGACTATATAGAGCCCTAGGGTGACCAGTTTTATTGCTTTTAGACTGCCAAGAAGACGGTCGGATTCTAATTTTGATTCTGTTTGGCCTTACTTTCTGAAACACATGTCTGCAGGAATCAAGTCTAAGTGAACAGTGCTCGACATCAAAGGAAATCCGGTTGAACCGTGAAAGCTATAGTCACAAGTTCCACAGAGAGACCATGGTACCCATTGTATGTACATCTTATATTGCACAAACACGGCATCTTGATGTTGTTTGCGGGGAGAAATAAGATACACTTGAAACGAATCGGGTTGTCTTTTGGGTACCGCTACATAGACGGTTAATTTTCATCGGACGCTGCCAACACCCGTTATCCCACTCAGCTCTCCAATTAGACTTAGCACCCATAATGAATTACTGGATTCAATATAATTTTGTTTGCTAAGTTAATTGTCAAAAGATATATGATAGTTTGAGTGCGTGATTTAGAGTTGTGATTCACATGTCATACAAATGATGGTGTGAGCCAGCCGACTGGATGAAGGAAACATGTCACACTGTTAACAAACAATGATACTGATTTTAGGTTTATCATATGATGGCTGAAACGTATACGTTCCACATAATCATACTGATGTCGTGTTGTTAGTCACAAAATCCTTGTTGTCAGGCCTAAGCTATTTACTTTTGCAATGAATAAATAAATCCTGATACCAGGTTCTCGTGCCTTAGCTTTGTTATTCACAAATATAGCACTTGTAAAATTGATGTACATAACAGATAGTGATATTGAAATGTAGCGCTTTTTGACTTTTAACATATGATGTATCGCTTTGCAAATGATGGCTTTAACACTCTGCCCGCATTGCAATGGTATATAATGATGATGCTTAATGCAATTTGGCTTTCTGAATCCTGCCGAATGTTTAACCTGAGCTGCCTGGATGGTGCTGTTTTACATATAACTAGATTGTTTACCTCTCACATTACTTGTGAAATAAATAGTTTGACAGAACTCTGAAGAGCAGCTCCGTTAACGAGGCTGATGTAACATGACGTTGTTGTTGTTGTTACTGTTACGTGTTGAAACACTCTTGACTTGTCAAAGTATGATATAACAACATTCCATCTGTTCCCAGACGATGGATCATGCTATCCTGGTCTCTGTACACGTAACGCCTATCACCACGTCATACCGAATACCGCTTAAAGATGGAGCTCACGTGACCTCGTTATACACGCAGGATGTATTGGAATATACACAATTATTGTATTATATACATGTTCGTAACTTAACCCAAATGGATTGTTTTATCTCGGCAGTCGACTAAGTTGACTTTATTGCCATGTAGGTCCATATGCAGCATTACTTGCGGACTTTTATAATCCGGAATTATACTGAATATTATACGGAACTCTCGTTTTATCAAGAGTTTGGGTCTATTGAGTGTATGTTGTTACTTATGGCCTGTTCATAACAAGTCCCATGATTAATAGTACTCTAATTATTTAACATTGTCCCCAAAAATCGAATTTGGTTGTGGACAGAAATTCGCTCACTTTCTTAAGTTAAGTGTCTTTTTCGGACACGAAGCTGTTAGAACAAAAGGAACCGGCGTAAACGTTTGATTAAGAGAGAGGAGAGTATTTGTCCTGCTGACTTAAAGTTTAGGGTTCTCCTCGGTTGCCGGCATACATTTTACTCTGTGATCACCTTTATCCAAAAAAAAAACCTATACAGAAGTAGACCGCAAAATGAGGAGCATAATTGTGGTCAAATGCGGTAGTTAGAGGTTTAACCTATTAAAATGGTAATATGCCAATCATGTCTCAGAGGAGATATTATTAAACTGACCAAACCATTAGCAGATTTATCACGTACCGCGGCTTTTGCCAAAGTTCAAAGTGTAACTTCTGTGTACAGGGAAATCTCTTTAAAATGACAAGTACAAATGCTCCTATAATACATCACAGGCGATAACTAGCGTCTCTGTAAAACACATTCAGCCATGTTTTCTGTCAGCTGCCATGGTAGGTTAAAAGAAACGCAATGTACGAGCTTTGACGAGCTCGATGTTTTGGTCTCAATGACATAGGTTGGTGCTGCTGGAATGGACCTGTGTGTGTCTGTTTCTAACTGTTGGCCTGTCATCCAATCAGCTCTGATTATTCCTTGAGCTGTTTGATTTAAACGTTGAAACTTACAAGCAAATAGATAAGAAAAAAATGTTGTTTAGGTGTAAGAAAGTAACATTTTTTTCTGATGTTCATCACCACTTATTAGCGTCTAAAGTCCTGGCTGTCGTAAATTCGAAATGACGGAAAGGGTTTTTTGTGCGCCTAACGTATATTATGGCAATAGATCACAAACATAAGGTCAAGCCCTCGTACTTACTATCTTTAAAAGCTATACAAAGATCCATATATCTCCTATCGTGCAGCTCATATTGGAACGGTTTCGTCGAACCTATGTTCTGTGGTACGAACCGGTTAACATGTTCATTTCTTATCTACAGTATCAGAAGTTAACATCAATTAATTAGGTCGACCCGGCCATAAACAGTACACCTGCTAAGTTATAGTTCACACCATAAATTCTCATCTCGTCAGTATATCGTTCTTGATATGAATTGTTTTGAAAATAGACCAGTAAATTACCCGGTCAGGGTAAATCTATACAGTTATTTCTATCGAAACTCCCAGCCTTCGAAAATAAACCTTTTATGAAAGTCTGCACTCGCTGACAGAAATGTACTTCTGCAAATCTCTAACTTTTTTAACATGACATTCTTAGAGTTTAATAAGTAAAGTCGCAGAGATTTGTTGTTCACAAAGATTGCAAAACTATATAGGCCTAGGGGTTTTGGAGTTCACACTTTCTTATTCAATGCACGTGCGCACCATAAACCAATATATGCATTGCTTTCTCAATGTGAAACTGCCGACAAATAACACAGATATATGTTTATAAAAACAATTTGTATTGTCCTTTATATTAAAACAATACATTGCATTAAAATAAATTGTTTTCCATTACCAGGTGCTAATGGAGAATGTGAAATGAATGTTTGCGAAGATGATGAACAAGGTTTATTCTGCGCAACCGATAGTGTCATACTGATAAAGGAAGTGATGTGCCGAACAAAGGGGCGAAACTGTGACACTGTCGCTTATCGCGAGCTGACAAGACTTTGTTCCGGTCGTCAGTTCTGTGACAAATCCCATCTTTGGTTAGTTTCTGGAAAATATTGTGAAAGAAACGAAAAACAACTGTACCTTTCAATAGCGTTCATCAGCTATGTCTGTGTCAAAGGTGCGTATATTTTAAAACTCTCATCTTTTAATACTTAACTTCAGTCTAAAAAAAATAACATTTATATTGGGCATATAATTTCAAGGGAATTGGGCTGAAGTCTTAATATTTTATTGTTAGTGGAATGGGCAAGACTATTATTGTCATAGACTCTTATATTATGATAAACTGTCAGTAGAATCTGAATTATTATCGTTATTAGCTTGCCTGTACGAAGTAAGGAGAGCTTTATGTCATACCCCTGGCGCCGACGTCAGCGTCGGCGTCAGCCATGTAAAGGATTTTATAATGAAATGTACTGAGGGAGTTTGCCTGATCGGAAAGGAAGACATAATTAAAATTATATGGAAATCTGTGAATATTAATAATGTTAATTAAGTGATATTGTTGTTTACAAAATGGCACACAATTTGCGTTAAGCACTATATATCCAAATTGAATAGACGGATTTTCCTAAAATTTTGGGTAAATGTTCCACAACAAGAGAGGAGAGGGATATTGTCTGTTCAGCTTATTATATGCATATTAATTAGTTTAAGGAGTTTTTTAAAGTAAATTTGCGTTAAACACCATAACTGCAAATTGAATAGTCCGATTTTCATAACATTTTGGGTAAATGTTCCACAACACGAGAAGAGAGTGATATTTTCTGTTCAGCTAATTATATGCATATTAATTATTTTAAGGAGTTTTTTTAATAAATTTGCGTTAAACACCATAACTGCAAATTGAATAGTCCGATTTTCATAACATTTTGGGTAAATGTTGCACAACACGAGAAGAGAGTGATATTTTCTGTTCAGCTAATTATAAGCATATTAATCATTTTAACGATTTTTTAAATTAAATATGCGTTTAACACCATAACTGCAAATTGAATAGCCTGATTTTCCTAAAGTTTTGAGTAAATTTCACACAAAATGATATGAGAGGGATATTATCTGGTCAGCTAATTATATGCATATTAATTACTTTAACGAACTTTTCAATTAAATTTGCGTTAAACACCATATCTCCAAATTGAATAGCTCATTTGTCCTAAAATTGTATTTAAATGCCACACAACATAATAGGGGAGGGATATTATCTTTTCAGCTCATTATGTGCATTTAAATTACTTAAACAAACTTTTCAGTTAAATTTGCGTAAAACACCATAACTCAAAATTGAATAGCCCATTTATTGTCCAGAAATTTTGGGCAAATGTCACACAAAATGGGGGGGCAGTCATTATCACTTCAATCTAATTACATGCATATTAATTAGTAATTACTCTTAACGGGCTTTATGCATAGATATTAAATCATTTTGTAGTTTTACCTTTAAGGCAAAAGGAATGCATTCCCTTTCATCGGCGGAACAAGCGAGCTCTTGGGCAGCTTTGCTGCCAAGTATTTTGGAAAACTGTCTGCATAATATTTGTTCGTTTGATTTGGACTTGGTTCTTAAGAATGTTTTGCTATGACGACAGAGTGTCCACTTCTGACTGCCCTTACTCAAATAATGTTCAAAAACAGTAGAAAGCCTCATAAGATCCCCTTCCGCGACTGCCGGATTCACAGCATGTGACTCGTTGAAATACACGAGATCGACAGATGGATTCGAACCCGTGAACGGTATATCAAAAGGCTGACACGTTAACCACTGAACAACCGCCGCGGACTGTCTGTAGAAGGACTGCAATGGACTCCATGTGTCTTATGGATTGTTTTATTATTACTATTAATTGTCTGTAGAATTGGCTGATTAATTATTGTTATCGTGTGGGGCGAAGGGAGCTGCATGCTGCCGTCAAATCGGTTTGTGATTTTTTTGTCTCGAATTCTGAATTTATACCGTTTTCTCTTTGTTTGTTGCTAGCAGCTTCAACAAACCGTTTTTATTCAATACGTCTACTGAGATCTGGGAATATCACAGTGCATCACATGGCGTTGTTGACTTTCTTTTACTGTAGAATCTCGCGAGATCTCAATGGGATCTGAAATAACTAGCAGCTAATTAAGTGTGGATTTTTTTCATGTTTATCAAATTTGTCAGTTATCCAACCACAGAATATTCGTCAGTTTCAACAAATATTGCCAAAATAGTTAGTTCTGTGCAAAGATTTAACTTATGTTTATCAAATGGCAAGGCCGTATTCGATTTAAAGAGAAGAGAACACGTTGGACTTATTTTTTTTTTAAATCGGCAGGCGATCAACTCTCCTGTGAAATAAGGCCAACTAGTAAAAATTATACTTAAAATTAGCCTTAAGTACGGTAGCTAACCGGTGAGGTCAAAATGTTTCTTCTTTCAAACAATTAGGAAAAGAATAGCTCTTGGAGATGTCGGACATTGTAGACATAGGTGTTATCTGATAGACTTTGCCCACTAAGTGTTTTCTCCCTGTAACAGCAGAGTTCTCTAAGCTCTTCTGGCTTTGGCTACTTCGACAAAGTGGACTATTTATTACAGCCGGTCTTCTTATCGCTAGTTCCCCTTGATGCCTTATCTGCCGAGTCCAGCCGCTTAACCTTTACTTATATTCTCACTATCATAAATATTTAGTGTTACTGGGTCATCTATAGGCGCCCGTGGCTAATCGGGGATATCAGCGGAGGAATTAGAATCCCGCCGTGATAAACAGAGCTAGGGACACTATCAGACTACCGACGATACTAAACACTGGTCGGGAAAGAGGCTAGCTGCATTTCCACGACTCTCTGTTTATTTCATCAGAGTAGTGATGATAAGTCGACAGAGCTTTATAGACGGCTTCTTTTAAGACTGTTTACATCTGCACTATAACTAGACGGTACTAAATTCTAGAGCCGGGGACTCTGCCCATATTTTCGATTTTATCGCTGGTTCTGAGAAGCTTGTGCAACGCCTTCTTGTAAAACGAGTAATTGCCTAAAGCCACAGACAAAATACTTACGCCTCCCATTAAAGCCTTTTAAACGTATCTTCGTTTCATTTATACTCCGATAACTGTTGACAATTATACCATTATGTAAGTAAAGATTTGATAACAAATAAGCTATTGGCCATATTATTGTTTTTCTGGCGGATGCCTGGAAATCTTCAAATAGAAGCAGCTGTTTAACACAAAACGTGTTAATAAAGAGTTTGTTGAAACAACTGCCCATCTTACCTTAAAGAAAATAAACCTGTTTCTCTCATGATCTTGAAACATAGATTTGTTCATTACGGTACCTTTAAATAAACAATACGTGTATAAAATCTTTTGGAACTAGTGACAGAATATTAATCTTGCTTAAAATCTTAAAGTTCCACACTCAACAGGGGACTTAATGGAACATTTCCATATACAACAAACTACACATCATAACTATTTGGTAGACTTTTTGAACTGTGATTTAAACTGTAAGTAATGTCTTTAACGATATGTTGGTTAAACCAAAAATCCCCATTGGAATAAGATCCAACAGTCATTTTAGTTACATCCCCATATCCCCAATAGCTGAACATTTTTCTCTTCCTAATTAAAATTAACGAACTCCAATGCTTGCCTTTGACGATGAAACCAAATAAAAACGTTTAGATAAAGAAGCTAAATGCATTTAACTCTTCAAAAATGGTATCCTTATCTTTCAATTGAGATCGAGTTAAATGGGCATACGAAATATATATATATCATTTTGTATTTCAATATGACCAACCAAGTACCCTGTTTGCCAGCTTACTTAAACAGGAATTTCATAATCATGTACCACAGAAAACCATTATAGCATATAGGCGAAACAAAATATCTAAAGACTCTTATGTTTAGCGAGAGTTCCCTCTTTCAGATAGTCTGTAACTCTCGTTCTCCTCAGTGGACATACTCATTTGATAATTTCCATTTCTTTGAAATACCAGTTCGCAGGTAGATATATTCTAAACCATTGCCGAATATCTTATTTTGCTACCTTTTTAAAACGTATATCCTGTGCCATATACATGGTCATTACTTTCCCTCGAGATGTATGCAGATAACCGATAGCAACTCAAGATTATGATAAATTTTATAGAAACCTGCCTTTGGGAGTTTATCTAGAACCTGAAACGATTCATTGTTTTTTATTCCTCGATATCACTGTCCCTGTGTGATCAATATTTAACAAAAATTCTAACAATGTGATCACCTTTCCCTCCCTATGTTTTGTTTCCAGTGGATGCCGTCGAGTCGAACTGTAGTAAGAGGGGAACCAAAGTAACGCCGTCACACCGATACATATCCAGTCCAGGTTACCCGGCTCTTGTCACCGGTAACTCCCTGTGTGTCTGGAGATTGCACCCCCCTATCGGATTTGGAGTGGACATCTTTGTACGGGAATATCTACATCTAGACGACAAAGGCACCCAATATCTAAAAATACAAGAGCTTGCTGTAAACGGTGTCAAACTGCAATTAGATATGACATCTAAACACGGCCTGTCATCAAAACTTGACAATGACGTCGAGCTTCATTTCATGACAGACGAATCTACAAAGGGCCATCGTATGTGGATTGAGTACAGATGTAAGTTTACCAGATTTGTCACCATTAATGTGAGTCTATAGCTCAGTTGTTGGCATGCACTGCCAGCCAAATCCACCATTTTCCATCCCCAACAAGGCACATAAAAGGTTTATTCTGGTATTGTTGGTGTGTATGGTTGGTGATGTAGTTCTGCAGGATGTTGAGTTATTTTTCAATTTCTGAAGTTCATCATGTTAATGTGATGTTTATTGTTTTCTAAATGTCAATGGTGTTCTGATAACAAGGTATAAATGTTGTTCTGATTTTCACGCTGACCCATGTACCCATATACACAGCCATATTGCTCTCTGCAAGTCAAACAATTTGTTACAATTGTTCAAACCGCTACCAATAAAGCTGCTCTCATAATTTAATGCCACCAAAACTAATTGGATATTTGGTTTTTATTTCTAGATGTAGCTGATTCTTCCCTTGAACATATGCGGGAGTTTCCCGCTCCTAATAAAACTGAATGTGGTCCTTCACTCCTGAATAACACAGTCTTTCCCGGTGAGTACACTCCTCGATCTCTGTATCAATGAAACTGCAAGTGAGCAGTGCAATGCACGGTAATGTATACTGTTAACCACAGTTAGGTCATTACCATTGAATATATCTCTGATAAAGTCTAACATTAGGGTATTTAAGTATATGTAGATTATTAGCGCAAAGGGCATGGTAGAAAAGATGGACTGGTTGTCACTCCTAGATTTGACTGCTTGCCCCAAGTTTACTTTAGTATTAGGGGATCTTGCTTTTAGTATCTCCGGTTTATTTTACCAGATGGCCTGGTCCACACAACCTGTCACTGTGTATTTATATAGCAAGCAAATATTCTTTCTCTACTATGAAAAAGTATGTATCAAATGTAATTTCTGTTTCCACCAGGTCGCTATGGTCCCACGCGATCCTCATCCACCATTCCAACCACAACTACCACCGTAGCATCATTTCCACCATCTCCACTCTCAACAATCTCATCCAAAGCATCTACAAATAAAGGTATGTTACCATGACTTGAATTATTCCACCACACTCATTACTTACAGGCGTACTTCGTGGCTAACGCTGTTTTGCAAGTCTTTGTTATTTATAACGGTACACCTTTGAATGGCATTTGCAATTGGTAAGTGGTATATGGCGGGCGATAAGAAATTAAAACGTATTTCTTGTCCTACCATGCTTCTTCCCTCCGACTTGTCAGGACTCGATTAAGTTTGACCACAAGTTGTCTCCCTTTGGCTGGTTGAGGAGACTGACTAATGGAGTTAGGTGCACCATTGGCTTTTCTCATATCTTCTCGCGTTATTTGTCATGTACAGGCAACGTGTTATCTCTAAAGTCACGTGATGTTTTGCCTAGAATAAATGATAATAAAGCCAGTAGTGCACCTTAATGTAAATTCCTTCTAAAATGGCAGCAAAGTTCCTATA